>PVQA01000160.1:0-58021 GCA_002980515.1 Fusarium burgessii | reverse complement strand
TTAAGCACGCTCAGTGCGACATTCAGCAACCGTCACCAATGAATGACATGGGGACCTAAGGCAGCGCAATCTGGTTCGAGATGCAGCCAACATTCGTTCCAGAGGGAAAAAAAAAGCTCTTGCACATATCATCTACAAATTCACTTCCCTTCTCGACATGCCATCGCTCTGTTTCTTGCAGGCAGTTGTCGATGTCGATCAATCCCAACCAAAATGGATGAGTCAGCATTTTCCCCAGGCCACCGACTTCGGCCGCGAATAGCCACACGAAACGGCAAACCCCACACCAACGTCAATTCAGTCAAGGATTATTTTGTCGCATTTGAGTAGCCCACCAAACCCTTCATCACGCCTCTCAACCTCCTCTACTCCTCCCCCTAAAGTGGTCAATTGGGCTCGCTCCCTATCGGAATCATGCTGTCCGCTACCTCTTCCGCCCTGCGCACCAGCGCTCGCCGCGTTGCCCCCCGAGCCGCTGCTGTCTCGACCCTCGTTGCGCCCATGCCCAAGATCTCCCTCGGCCGAAGCTTCAACGTCGCACAGGCTCGATGCCTCTCTTCTACCGGTCGTCTGTCTTACGCTATTCAAACCAACCCTAACCCTCCTCTGGGTATCAAGAATGCCTCCAACGATTCTCCCTCGCGAATTGGCCTCATTGGAGCTCGTGGCTA
The DNA here is from genome assembly GCA_002980515.1 of Fusarium burgessii. NCBI lineage: Eukaryota > Fungi > Ascomycota > Sordariomycetes > Hypocreales > Nectriaceae > Fusarium > Fusarium burgessii. Next base: position 57,350 of record PVQA01000160.1, on the reverse strand, counting down.
CACTGGTCAGGCTCTTATCGATCTTTTGAACGAGCACCCCATGATGGATCTTCGACATGTTTCTTCCCGTGAGCTTCAGGGTCAAGAATTGAAGGGCTACAGCAAGCGCAAGATCATCTACGAGAGTCTGTCTCCCGAAGAGGTTGCTCAGCTGGATAAGGATGGCAAGGTCGACGCTTGGATTCTCGCCCTCCCCAACGCTGTCTGCCAGCCCTTCGTTGAGGCTCTTGGTGACAGCAAGAGCTTGATTGTCGATCTTTCTGCCGATTATCGCTTCGATGAGGATCAGAAGACATGGAAGTACGGTCTTTGCGAGCTTCAGCCCAGAAGCCAGCTTGCTCAAGCTACAAGGATCTCCAACCCAGGCTGTTACGCTACTGGCTCCCAGCTTGCTTTGGCTCCTATTGTTGAGCACCTTGGTGGCATTCCCAGCATTTTCGGTGTCAGTGGTTACAGCGGAGCAGGTACGCACAAGTTGTGAGAAGGACACATTGTCTTGCGCACAATAGAATGCCATACATGGGAATGTAAAAGAGCTAACAGAGGAACAGGTACCAAGCCTTCTCCCAAGAACGACGTCAACAACCTCAAGGACAACTTGCTACCTTGTAAGTGCGAAGAAAGAGGTCATAAGGATAGAGGAACTAACTTGCAAAGATTCCCTCACAGGTCATATCCACGAGCGAGAGATTAGCCACCACCTCGGTACACCCGCTGCTTTCATGCCCCATGTGTAAGTCTGGTCTTTTTCATGCTGCACCGTTGAAGACTGACGTATTTAGTGCCTCTTGGTTCCGAGGTATTCACCTGACTGTCAACATCCCCTTGAACAAGGAGATGACATCTCGTGATATCCGCCAGATCTACCAGGACCGGTACGCCGGCGAGAAGCTCGTCAAGGTCGTCGGCGAAGCTCCGTACGTATCCCGATCACTCTGACTATCGCATTGACTAACTCCCCCAAAGTGTTGTAAAGGCCATCCAAGACAAGCACCACGTTGAGATTGGTGGTTTTGCTGTCGACAGCACCGGCAAGCGTGTCGTTGTGTAGGTACCTCGAATTCAGATCACATTCCTCTGCTAACAAGTACAGTTGCGCGACTATCGACAACCTCCACAAGGGTGCCGCTACACAATGCCTGCGTAAGTTCCCTCACCCGCGACGTCGAGCGCCATTTGTCTAACAAATTTGCAGAGAACATGAACCTCGCGCTCGGATATGACGAATACCAAGGAATCCCCATCTAAAGACCATACACAACATGGCGTATTCATCGCTCCGATACCCATCATCTTAAAGAGCTTAGAGAGATGCGGAAGTTCATTTCACATCACAGACAAGGGACGCGCCAGTCTTAAAGCGCGCCCAGGAAATCATCACATCTGTACCGAACTTCAACACATCGCCACTATACCAGTTGCGGAAAGAGGAAAGCATATTTAGAACATGTCGCGCCTGGGGAAGAAGACATTTTGTTATGATACAACGCATTTCTAAATAGAAGCTGAAAGACTATTGATAGCGACCTTTCTTGAACTCCGCGTATACGTCCCCAATTTTAAGAAGCCAATGATCTAAATACATGTATAAGAGAAAGATGGGGATAAATGAGGGTGAAATTATGTACTCTTGGACTTTTTGGAGTCACCAGACTTCTTGTCATCCTTTCCCTGTCCCTTGGAAGTCTTGCTAGCATCATCACTAGACTTAGTCTTTGTAGAATCTTCCTTCTTCGTCTTGGTCGTCTTCTTATCATTGTCATCACCAGAGTGCCTAGACTTGCTAGTCTTTTTCGCATCATCCCTCGACTTCGTCTTGGTTGAGTCCTCCTTTTTGGTCTTGGTGGTCTTGTCATCATCGTCACTGGAGTGTCTAGACTTTGTCTTGGTAGCGTCATCGCTTGTCTTTGTCTTAGTGCTGTGCTCTGTCTTGGTCTTTGTTTTTTTGCCATCTTTCTTATCGTCTTTCTTGTCATCATCCTTGTTCTTGCCGTTTTGCTTCTTGTTGTTGGTCTTGAAGTACTTTGTCTCATCCTCGTCATCGTCACCAGAGGTTTCTCCCTTCTTCAGAGTACCGATCTTGGTAGAGGGACCAGTGAAGATGGTGACCTCGGGATCGTCGTCTTCAACGGAGGAATCATCATCATCGCCATCATCGCGCCTGTCAAGGGCAGCACGGCGGTTGCTTGAACCGCCGGTCTTGGGGTTGATGAAACCAGGAACGACATTGTCTGACTTGAAAGAGGATGAACCGGATGAACCAGCGGGTGAGAACTTGATCTTTGTGTCCGCGGCGTTCTTATTGGGAGACTTGTCATCTGGACGAGGAAGAGCATAGCCAGCCTTGGGAGCACCTCCGGGAGGAAGAACCCAAGCTTCAGCGCCCATGATGCCGCTGAGGCAGACTGTCAAAGCATAAACAGGCTTCATTGTGAATTTTTTGGGATGTAAAGAAATAGAGAGTAGGGAATAGAGCGAATGTATTTGAGTTGAAGTGCTTGTTGAACTGATCAAACGATAACCTCACGGACACGCAGGACATTTATATAACAGACAAGGTCAATCGAGATCTTGGCAATGAATTGATCACCCCTTTCAGAAAGTTAATCACCAATGCAGGAACGCTGATCAGGGTCGGGACCTTACATGAGGCTTGTCCGATAAACCACGGCGCCGTCTTTCGTCTTGGCTGCAAAAGTCTAGCCATAGATGATCTGGGCCATCAAATACCAAAAAGCTTAGGAATAGAGCATTTTCACATTCCATTTATGTATGTGGCGCGGACCCGGGGTTAGTCGAATATGACCTTTAACTCTATTTAATCGCCGATCAGGTGCCCTTAACCCATTGCGACAGTTGCTGGAGTATTTATCCTGAATTATTTGTATTTTGTAAAGAGATGCTTGATAGAGTTGCGATCCGCCACGATGAGTGGAGACGGAGTTGCGTTCCTGGCCAGCCTGAACCCTCTGGCTCTGGAATGTAAGGGACCACGGAGGACATCGACTCGTTTATGAGATCTAGATCAGGTTTGACATGGACGGATGACATGCAGATTAATAACGAGACAGAAAGCCTTCTTCCACGTGGGGAAAGCTTGAGTGTTGTGCCAAGTAGGGGTCCATCCAGAGACTACTGGGGAGATTGTGCGAGTTTGCAAGGGAACTACACGGCGCTGTCATTGATGAGGAATTCAGGGACCTTTTCTCCTTTTAAGCTTGCTATTTTGGAGATAATGCTCCGGTATAAATGACTTATAAGCGCCGCTTGTAAGTGTTTGCTGTCCTGCGTGCCATCCGGCAAGAGACAAGTTTGTAGTTGGCCTAACTTGAACTCTTTGCAATTCATGATAGAGACGAAAGAAATCATTATCGGTCAATGAAATATACGATTTAATTATCAGTAGAAAGTTTGTTGAAGCGTCGTGTATGCCTTGTGGCCTGTGATGCGGCCTGCATTGTTTGATGTTGGCCATCTGGTTGTGTCAGCTTGGGCCAACGTCGAGGCGCAAGCAGTGAAGTAGGCAAACAGTGCTAATCAGATGTTATATCAAGACTGCGATCAAATGCAGAAGAGCAAATGTTATGAGTGGCTGTACAAGATGCAGGAGGCCGACCTGTCATCATAAATACGGAGTCTCGTTCTACCCAGCCTGTCAGCATCTTCTCTATTCAAAACATCCCAAAGACAAAGAATATCAAAGAGGTTCACACTTCATCATGGATCATTTGAACTCCATCTTATCCTGCCTTACCGGCCGAAGCCCTTCATCCCAATCGACTCCTCCAGTCAGTGAGGTCAACGCGAGCAAAAAGGCTCTCGTCGCCCATCAGCCAGAGCCTTACTCCGACGACGCAGCCGACCAATTCGTCACCATCCTTCGCACTCACAACGGCTCTCGCGACGAACTCCATCAACGTCTCAAACAAGTTGTTTCTACAAATGGCTGGACCGAAAGCCTCGCCGAAGCTATCGAGCGCAAGATCGAAAAACTGTTAAAGGACGGCGCAGAGCTGGCCAAGCCCATGGCTGAAGCCGTCAGAAAGGCTACAAGCACAGCGTGGGAGTTCGCGAAAGAACATCCTGTCTACGCTGGGCTCATCGCAGCGGGCACGATTGTTGCTATTGGCGTTTTGGTGGAGTTTGACCTTATTTGGGTGCTGAGGGCTTTGGGATTTGATGAGGTTGGACCAAGACTTGGTGTGTCATTTCACTTGAAGTAGTTGTGATGCAGGCGCTAACTTTCTATAGGGAGCTTTGCAGCGAGGTGGATGGGCAGTATTGGAAAGGTGCCCAAGGGTTCGATTTACTCGTATCTTCAGAGATTGGGGATGAAGATTGCTAAGTAAAGACAGCGGGTATTGAGATGGCAACGATTTGGTAATAACCGCAACGTGCCAAGTCGGCTTAGCGGAAGCCATCTAACTTCTTCTCATTTTTATAACTTCAACTTACAGTCATTTCCTTATAAGCGACATGTGGCTCCTAGTCCATTATTTGTGTGAGTGAAGTATGCAAAAAAGCGCCCTCCAAAAATTAAATCTCGGACATGTACAGCCGAAGATCGGCGAGAGGCATTATCACGACATTATCCCCTCCAAATTACCCCTCCCCCACGTCTCCAAGTGTAACGTCGGGCTCGACCCGAGGCCCAAATGAAAGTATTTACATCATAAAATATTATGTAAATACATATTCGCCTCCTCCATCAACCTTTACTTGCTTAGTGTTTCTCGTATAAATCCTGTTGTTTGTTATTTTGTGAATTGTAGCTATGCCGCTCCCCACATCGTCTATCTATGAGCCGCCCTCGGCTGGCTTCACTGGCTTTCCTTCGAGGAGGAGTGTTGTTCATAGTACGGAGGGTATTGTAGCGGCTCCTCAACCTCATGCTGCTAATTGCGGTCTTGAGATTTTGAGAGCCGGTGGCAATGCTGCTGTAAGTTGACATCCTTCTACTGCTGCACTGAGTTGCTAACAGTTACCAGGATGCAGCTGTTGCAGTTGGTATGTTCGCTCGGCAACAAACAACAGATATTATGAACAAACCACTAATTGGTCATAGCCGCTGGCTTGAATGTCACTGAGCCTGTATCCACCGGCATTGGTGGTGACATGTTCCTCCTCTACTTCGACGCCGCCACAAAGCAAGTCAAAAGTCTCAATGGCTCCGGCCGCTCAGGTTCTAAACAGACTCTCGAGACTATCCGCAAGAGCCTCAACATTCCAGACGGTAAAGTCGGTGAAATCCCAACTCATCACGTCCACGCCGCGACTGTTCCTGGAGCTGCAGCCGGTTGGGTCGATACCGTCGAGAGATTCGGCAGCGGAAAGCTCAGTCTAAGCCAAATCCTTGCTCCGGCTATAAAGTTAGCTGAGAATGGTTTCCCTCTTACTGAGATCGCTTCTCACTCTGTAAGTTTCACACTCTGAATTGGAGCACAGGCTTATATGAGATAGTGGCAAGCTCAAGAGAAGCTCCTCCGAGATGCCTCACCAAATTTTGCAGAGATGCTTAAGAAAGACTCCTCCGCACAAGACGGCGTGAGAGCGCCTCGTCCAGGTGAAGTCTTCAAGAATCCAACTCTTGCGCAAACATTCAGGACTTTGGCAACGGAGGGCAAGAAGGGCTTTTACACCGGTCGCATCGCAGAGGAGATCGTAAAGGTTGTACAAGATTTGGGAGGATATCTCGAACTCGACGACTTGAAGCATCATCTTGAAACAGGCACACAAAACACAGAGCCCATATCCGTCAAGTTCCGCGGTCAAGGCCTCACGGACAAAGATCCTAATGGCGGTGTTGAACTCTGGGAGCATCCACCCAACGGCCAAGGTATCGTCGCACTAATGGCACTGGGTATCATCGAGCAGCTCGAAAAACAGGGCAAGATTCCTACCTTTAAGCCTGAAGACCATAACTCAACAGCCTATCTGCACGCCATAATTGAGGCCCTCCGTCTCGGCTTCACAGACGCAAGTTGGTACGTCACCGACCCGGACACGACCAAGGTTCCCACGGCCGGCATGATATCACCCTCATACCTCGCCGAGCGCGCCAAGATCTTCTCTGCTTCGAAAGCCCACGATAGCGTGCAGCCCGGAAATCCCGATTTTGTATCACCTGCTTTACAGAGCAGTGATACAGTGTATTTCACTGTTACTGACTCAGCTGGTAACGCTGCTTCGTTTATTAACTCCAACTATGCTGGTTTTGGAACGGCGATTATTCCCAAGGGTTGTGGATTCACACTTCAGAACCGTGGTGCCAATTTCTCGCTGGATAAGAAACATCCTAATAAGCTTGAGCCGAGGAAGAGGCCTTATCACACGATTATTCCAGGCATGGCGACGAATTTCAGCGATGGATCTCTGCACTCTACATTCGGCGTTATGGGAGGGTTTAACCAGCCCCAAGGAACCATTCAAGTTTTGTTGAACCAGGTTCTTTTCGGACTGAATCCTCAACAGGCTCTTGATGCGCCGAGAATCTGCATTGGTGCTGGTATGCCTGATGAGGGTAATGTTTTGGATTGGACTGTTCATCTTGAGGAGGGTATTCCTGAAAAGACTGTTGAGGAGTTGAAGAAGTTGGGTCATAATGTCGTTGTTCTTGAGGGTTGGAAGAGGGCTATGTTTGGGCGTGGACAGATTATTAGGTATACTGTTGATCCTGACGGAACGCCGGTTTGGTCAGCTGGTAGTGATCCTAGAGCTGATGGTGCCGCATACCCTCAGTAGGCTACATAGGCACATAAATTGGAAAGTCACTCATCTCTTTATCGCCGCACTCTTTATAACAAATGAATGCTTTATATCTATAAAGCCTATGTATTCCAGTTCATATCTATCATCAAGCCTGATTTAAAACACAACGCCATGCGATTTGTCTAACCGCTTCTGCCAAGCTTCTACCAGCACAGTCCGCGAATGCCCCTTACAACCAGGCACAAAAGCAACCTCAATCACGGCATCTCTCTCTAACTCGGCATAATCACGTTTCATCGCATCAACTATCTGTTCAAACCTCGCCATCACCTTTCGAAACCCTGTACTATCAGCCTTGGGTACACGTTCGGGGAAAAGCACCCCAGGTGCTTCGAGGGAGATGAGCAGCCAGTCAAAGTCATGCTGCCAACCTAGCTCTCTGAATAATTGCTCACGGGAGAATGAGAATATTTCTTCGCCGTGTGGTAGGCGGATATTGAGACCTGGGAGGGCGTCATAACTAAATGTGAGATCGATGTTGGGCTTGGGTCTAGGGGAAGCAGATCGTGGGACTTGGAAAGCTGGGCTGGGTGATCTCTGTCCGAACTCGATTGAGTCGCGTGCCTGCCTGGGCCGAGGTTGATACCTGTTATGGTTATCTTGTTCAGGTTGCTGGGAGGCATTGTTTGTGTTCATGGATGAAGGAGGTGGTGCATCAGCATTCCTCTCGCGATACTCGTCTGTTTCGAGCCCTGTCTGAGTACCCGTGGAAGTCGTAGGTACATGCCTGTTATTCCCACAACTATTTCGGTTTGACTCAGCGTTCATTTGTCGATTTAGTGACGCCTCGCCAAGATTGCCTCGTGCATGTTGCATTTGGCTCACACGTCTTTGCTGTGCACGAGGAACTGGGAGGAATAATTCATCAATCTCCTCATCTGTTATCAGTAAATACTCTTTGCATATAATGACAGCCTTACATCTTCAGCCAACTCATCTGGGCTGTGTCTTCCACCATACAAGATCGAACGTGAGTTATTCTGCACTGCATCTTGGATAGTTTCCTGGCTCGACTGACTGCTCTGGGACGAGGGAAGAGAACCTCCACCTTCGTCACTTGTCCTGAGTACCTTGATCAGTAATGATGTCATGTCTGTAGTAGAACACTCACGTGGAATCACTTGGAGTCTCGTAATTCGCAGAAGATGGTGTATTGCTCTCGCTACGGCGTATACCGAGTAAATTTCGCCGACATCTCGAGCGTACTTTGTGCCTTTTGTCAATTGCATTCCGCCTTGCAAAATACCATATAATATTGGTGTAGATTCTGTTTTAATTATGTTAGTACGGTTCGAAGCCGCGAAGGGACAAGTTACTCGTAATGATCTCTGCGGTATTGAAGAGATCTATCATTGCTTTCCAAAGTCTGAGTAGACCAGAACAAAGAGCCATTCTTCTTGATACAGATATATTCATGTGCCATCTCTATGAGTCCTTCTTGGTGAACTGCATTGTCTCGTTCGAAAAGATCTCTACCCGGAATTCCGAGCCTGGTCCGGAAGGTGAAGCGGAACTGGTTGAGAGTGGTCTCATAGCTAATGGCATGCCTCTGTCTTCTCCCTCGCTTGAGTTTCCGGCGGATATCGACTAAGGTGCTGATTGAATCAGAATTAGCAAATACATCAAAGTACTGGCCAAGAGAACAGCCGCAGTCTAGCAACTCCATGACTAGTGGCGGCAGTTTTGAAGGCAGATGGTCGCGGGTGTGGCAACTAATCACAAGCCACTCGTTGGACAGCGTTTATATTTATTTCATTTCAACGCTACTGAGGTAACAGCTATTAATCGAATTTATTCTACTTGTTTCCACCTATTTCGCCCTGCCCGTAATAGGAGTATTGTCAGATGGGCGTAGGCTAATTCTGCCTGGCAATCCTAGTCAGTACAGCAAACCCCTTGCATAAGTATTTTTGGTTTCACTAAATAGGATCGCCTTTTTTCTGCCTTTCGAAACGGCCAAGGACATGTGCCGCACGCATGCACACAATCCCCGGGGTCGCCGTATGCGCTGGAAGTGTATCCTCATGCGCGACCCAACTGTCTTGAGTTGAGCGATGCGAGTCAGGGCTCAAACTCGAGTCCCAGCTTTCTTTCAAAGTCTTTATTGGATAATAAGTTCTCTGGATGACGTATATGCAGATCATAAAGGGGAAGGCTTCTACTTGGTCCTTTTGATGCCGCAAGAGCGAGTAATTGGACTCCTCAACGTAGCAACAATGGAGATAAAAATATCTCGAACTGAATGCCCGGTGGGAATGGTAAATAACTTCGAAATGAAGGCATTCGATTGCTCTGATGCTGTATGGTTGCCTAAGACTTGATACCCTGATGTGGTGATTGCTGTTGGTTACCCCCATGCTGTATGTGAGGCATCCAATCACGAGATAACGGCATTGCTGCTTCGCCTCACAAGGCATTCTCAGAACCATTTCATGGTACAATCCGTTACTTCTTCTCCGATAGAACAATTAGATGATGAAAAATAATAATGATACTCCATATGCGATTTTGCTTCCCTAATCAAAGCATATTCTGACCTGCAATTGGAAATGAACCAAGAAACAAGAACTTCGTCAAATGAGACCAAGGCAAATGAGCCTCCAGGACACGATATTTTCTGCACGCCGGAAAATAGCGACTTCCTCTCCAAAGTCCATTACCAAGACCTCAATGCTACTGAAAGAGAAATCCGTCTTCTCAAGATCCTCCCAGATTCAGGGTCTGGCTTTGTCGAATGCGAATTACTTCCCAGTGTAAAACTCGCAAATGTGCGCAAGCAGTATCTCGCTCTATCATACTGCGCCGGCAATCCACGCAATACAAGTGCCATTCTAGTCAACGGTGCAAAATGCAACGTCTTTGCTAATCTCCATCATGCACTAATGACCGCACGCCACTACTGGGAAATTCACTCTAGAGAAAACGACTTACTGCTCTGGGTCGATCAGATTTGTATCAACCAAGTCAATCTCGCAGAGCGATCTCATCAAGTCGGTTTCATGAGAGATATTTACCAGAGTGCCAAGGAGACGCTTGTTTGTCTTTCCGTCACTGAAATAGAAGGACAAGGCATGCAATGGTTCACACAGCTTGAACAAGATCTTATACAGCACTTACTAAAAGAGCACTTACTAAAAGAGCACTTCCATGAGGCTGATACAAGTATAAAAGTCAGCGAAGAAGATATTTCTATTTGTTGCTACGATATCCTCACATATGTTCTGGACAGGCTCAAGGAAGAGGATTTTGCAGATGGCTGGATTGAGTTCTTCCATGTCCTCAAAAGCCCATGGTGGGACAGAGCATGGGTCTTTCAGGAATTCATGGTGTCAGCTCGTGTGACATTTCTCTTTGGGAGACATTCGATTTCTTACGATAAAATGCTTCCCTTTCTGGTGGGAATATGCATTATGACTCTTGACTCGCTATCTAAAACCGACAGTCCCGGTCATGAGCCCTTCAAACGGTTACTGGAACGTTCAGAATACTCATCTGAGGAGATCGAAAAAGCCACCAGCAAAGTCTACGACATGAATATTGCCAGAGGGAAATGGGTTCAGAATGCAGGTTTAGAGAACCTTCTGGTTTATAACAGCAATAGCCAGGCATCTGACCCTCGAGACAAGATATACTCTGTTCTCGGCCTTGCTCACCCTGGCTATGGTATCGTGCCAAATTACTCACCGGAGAACGACGCGAATACGGTTCTGATTGAAACAATGCGCCAGATCATCTTTTGTGAGGATAGCTTGGTCGCGCTGAACTATTTGGATCATTCAACTCCTCATCACAACGATGAGAATGGCTTGCCATCATGGGTTGTGAACTGGATGGTCAAAATCAACACTTACGAATACACGAGTGGTAGCAGTATTATTAAAAGCATCACTGGGTTCATGCGTCATTATATCAAAACTGAGAATGCCGATGCCTCATTCTCGCAACTCGCTCATCCGGGTGACCCAAAAAGGATTACCACAGCCTTGGAGGTGTGGGGTGTCTGCCTAGATGACGATATACAGAGAACGTCTTCTGAGATTATATACAAGGGCTCACGGGATCATACAATCATAGCAGAAAGATATGCGGTGGAAAGCGATGACGAGCTGTGGATTCTCTGCGGTGCATTAGAACCCTTTCTTTTGAGGAAATGTCCTGGTGGATATCGCTTGGTTATCGGTGTACCGTGTTTGGAACTGCTGAGTGATCTGACAAAAGGAGAGTTCAAGGACTTTGTTGATGAGGCAGGATATCTTGATATGAGGAAGATGGAGTTGACGCGCATCAGGATCTTTTAGGCGAAGCAATTTTTTCCGTAACGCAGCCTTTTCTTCGTTCACGGTATAAGCATGGACATTCGTGCAGGCTTTCTGTAACTGCTTCCATGTCGCAAGACATGATGACTCTCTATTACATCACGACTGTAGAGAACCAGCAAATGAGCCATCCAAACTGCGCTGCGTGTGACCAGAGAACTCAAGCACATGGCAATAATGGCATCGGTTAACACGCCAATAACCAAGCACCTAGCAAACAGTCTTCACAAACACCAAAACTCGAAAAGCAACAATGACCACGCCATTCTATTCCATTCTTTTGCTGTACATTCGTATCTGTCATACAGAGGTATCTCATCCCGTATTACACCATGTTATACACTCGACCGCTTCGACTCGTAGTCGACATTCTATTCCTTCTGCTCAGGCTCTCCCTCAAGAATAACCTTCTTCTCATCAAAAAGCTTCGCAAGATCACCATTCTGATGCATCGAGACCAAAATATCCGTTCCGCCAATAAAGTCCTTGTCGACGTAAAGCTGGGGAATCGTAGGCCAGTCAGAGTACTCCTTGATACCCTCCCGCAGCTCAGGATCCTCGAGAACGTTGAAGGCGGCGAATTTGTCGGGGTTGACGCCCTGAAGACCGAGGATTTGAATGGCGGCGCGTGAAAAGCCGCACTGGGGTGTCTCGGGAGTTCCCTTCATGAAGAGCACGACGGGCGCGGAGGATACAGCTTTGTCGATTGCGGAGCGGGTTTGGTCGGAGAGAAGACGGGCTTGGAAGGGTGTGAGAGGGGAGATGGGTGTACGGAAGATGGAAGCTGTTGAGCGGACGGCGACAGGCCGAGCGGCTTGTCGGAGGGACTAGAGATGCGTTAGCTGTTGAATAGTAGCGATGGGGAAATATAGAGGACGTACTGAAGCTACTGTTCGCGCAAACATTGTGACAGCTGTGGTAGAGAAAGTGGTGGTGAAAGAATGGAGATGCGCAAAGGCTGAATTGGAGATGGCGGAAGTTTTGGATGGGATTAGTGATGTCAAGGATGTTCCGATGCCGATCCCCGGATATCAGTGGCGATGTGACCAATCAACGAAGGGGCGATTGCGGCTTATCAATATTGTCATGTTTGCCCAGGGTGATGTTAGAATGACAAGCATTTCTTCTGAATCATATTCTGATGTGTTTTATCTTCAATTAAGGGTCCTTCTGCCTTGCTAATTTAGGATTGATTGATTTGATTGTGAATTGCTTACCGGCTGAACTAAACACCTTAACAATAACGTCTCTCCATGTAGAATACCTCGCTGCCAATTAGTAATACTCTTACCAATGTCTTAACATTGGCCAGAACAGTCTATAAACGCGTTATTATAATCAGTTCATTCTTAGGCTCACTCGGCACTGCAAAGACGCTTTCTGTGCTTGCGATTCGGCTCGTGATATCCTCAAAGTTCATCATATGACGCGGGGCTGATGGCGGGGTCAATTAAGATAAAGCTCCCATCTGCTGTCAATTTTCTGTGGCAATCACCAATATGTTCTCAGAACTACAAAGTCAATCAATTGCCAACAATCATCTCTTTTACTAATACCACTTCTATTTAAAGCCGAGGTCTTGAAGTTGACATCACTCCACCCGCATACATCAAGCCCTATCAAATCTCGCCAAGACCGCTTACAAAAGCATCGCCGCATCTCACTCACATCTCAATGCTTCACAGAATTCAACCCGGGCACGACGCCCATCACGACCACCACATGCGCAACTCGACTGAAACTCTCGAACGGGCTCGAGGCGATGGCAAGCGTCATATCCTTCTAGCCGCCTCTGGCTCTGTTGCGACAATCAAGCTCGTTCAGATTATAAATGGTCTCAAATCGCAGCACAATATCTCTATCCGTCTTATCCTTACTCAATCAGCGTCACAGTTTCTCTCAGGTCAGAGTTTGGAACAACCGACTGTGGAGCAAGTATCTCGTCTTCCGAATGTCGATGCTATTTATACCGATGCCCATGAGTGGGCGCAACCTTGGAGGCGCAATGCTCCGATTTTACATATTGAGTTACGACGCTGGGCGGATGTAATGGTTATTTCACCTTTGAGCGCGAATACCATGGCCAAGATTGTCAACGGCATGTGCGATAATCTTTTGACGTCTGTGGTTCGAGCTTGGGATGTAACGGGGACTGTAGATGGGGTTAAGAAGAAGATTCTCGTTGCGCCAGCGATGAACACTTGTATGTGGAATCACCCTATCACTGCGAGACAGATACGAGTGTTGGAGGAGGAGTGGGGAGGAGAGAATGGTTGGTTTGAGGTGTTGCGACCGATATCGAAAAAAATAGCTTGTGGTGATGTTGGGAATGGTGCCATGGTTACTTGGGAGGCTATTGTTGAGGAGATTGAGAAAAAGATCAAGACCTAGGAAAAGATACGACCACAAACAAACAAACAAAAAAAACAAAAAAATAAAAATAAAAAAAGCACGGAAAATGCCATTGTGTTTAGGCGGAATCGGAGGTATTTTGGTCGGGTGCGATATGGCGTTGAAGGACTGGGGACAAAATGCACAACAGAGCCATAGGGTAATTTATGTTGGGCTTGGTACTACCAACGAACGGGACACTTCAGAAGCGCGGCATTCAGGAGCTAGATCATTATGATTATCTACCAAAATTGAAAGACTGATGTTGAAGTTTGCGGATTTGTTCTCAAGGTCGTGCGCTTGGTGAACGCGGTGGCAGGCAGGAGCGACTGGTTCCTTCCTCCTCAATAGCAAGGCCTGCTACAGCACGCTCAAATCGTGACCACCATCACGCGCTCTCTTCTCTCTTACAAATATTTCTTTCCCACCTTTCAACACTGTAAAAAGCATCAAAAGAAGTCATGACTTCTGTACCTTATCATTTCCTCACGTCCACCTCAAGCCTAGAGGAGGATGGCTGCCCCTCGACCCTGCGAGATCGCCTGCGCGACGACGATACTCCAGCGACAAGTTCATCCATCAGGCCCATTCCTTACCACAACATCTACCAAGAGGTTCACGCCTCTCTTGGAAATGGTCTGACCGCCCAAAAGCCCGACAAAAAAGTAGTTCATGCAACCCAGAGCAATGATCAAGCTGCGCAGCTTCGAGGTAAGTTCGTGATGCAAACTAAACTTTGGTGCCATATTCTAATAAGACTCAGAATCGTATGCCAGAATGGGAATGTCACTTCACAGCTCTGCTATTGAGCATCTCCTACAAGCGCACACAGAAGTCCAGAACAGGACAGAGCGCTTCGCTGAGAAGTCCGCCCAGACCTTGTCTCAATCCAACAAGCTGTATACCAACATCGCCTTCCCAATGTCGGCCACACTTTGCCACAACAATAAATACCCTCAAGCAACCATTGCCGCTCATTTGGAGAAGCTCAAAGAGGAAATCGCTGCCGGGAGAGAAGAGATGCTTCGGCTCAGTGACGAATAGGATGAATGCTGTGCAACCGAAGCAGAGGCGTGGAAGGAACTGAATAAAGAACTCGACGATCAAGGTAGCGGACAGGATGACGTCGATGAGGAAGCTGTAAAGGCAGCTCAAGAGTTCAAGGCGCAAGCGGAGGCGATTGTGGAGGAAAAGTGTCGACTGCTGGATGAAGTTGACCAGGTATGTTGGCGTTTCCTATCTGATCAACCGATACTTACCCGTTTATGTAGGAGTTCAAGGCTGAGATTAAGGCTCAGACGTTGAAAATAATGCAGGATCTGTTCGATGATTGATCAATGGGATGTACTGGAAATAATGTGTGGATTATTTGGTGTCAGCAGTCTCATGTCTGATTCGTCATGTAGCAGAAGTGACTTTCAACTGGTCGTCTATTTCGTATCTCATTAACTATCTGCATCTGTCATTTCCATCTTTGTCAATGCAGCTGCCCATGACCAATCTGGTCTCTTTTGTGTATCAACAATTATTTACCGCTAAACGCCGTCCCATGAATCAACTTTTAAGGCACCTCTTCCGAATGCACTTTTGAATCGGCAATTTACTGCTTCTTCTCGGGGATGACAACGCCCCAGGGATGCTCTGTGCGACCGTACATGATGTCACCCAGCCAGCCCTTGATCTTGCTTGTGACCTCTCCGGCCTCACCCTCAGCGCCCATGGGGATGTTGATGTCCTTGCCACGGTGGTGGATCTGGGATACAGGGCAGATAAAGTACTAATTTTGTTAGAAGGGTTCTTGGTGCGGAATCAATTGGGAAACTTACAGCAGTACCAGCGGCGAAAGACTCAATCAGACGACCCTCAGCATCGGCCTCAACGACCTCAGCAATGGTGTACTTTCGCTCAGTAATCTCATACTCATCACCCAGGCGCTCACGAGCCATCTCAAGACAGCTTCGACGGGTAACACCATCAAGGATAAGCTTGTCATCAAGAGGAGCAGTGATAATCTCCTTCTTGCCATCCTTTCGCTTCCAGACAACAAAGAAGTTACTGGCTCCAGCCTCAGTACACTCGCCCTGAGAACCGTACAGCCAGAGAATCTGGTGGTATCCACGGGTTCGTGCATCAGCCGTGGCAAGCAGAGAAGGACCGTAATTGGCGCCGACCTTGGCATAGCCGAAGCCACCGACCCAGGCTCGCACCATGTCATCAGGGGATGTGTGAAGACGCATTCCGCCGGGAGGAGCATCCATGCGGGGCATGAAGGTCACGATGATGTAGAGGAGAGCTTCCTTGGGAGCAGCGACACCAAGCTGAGGAGCGGTACCGATGATTGTAGGGCGGATGTACAAGAAGCTTCCAGCGCGGTCGGCGGGGAGCCACTTGGTGCCGTCAACGGAAAGAAGAGCAATCATGAGCTTCTCAACCTCTGCGGGCTCAAAGATGGGAAGGGAGATACGGTTGGCCGACATGCGAAGACGAGCAGCATTGCGATCAGGACGGAAAATACGCAGCTTTCCATCATAGCCACGGTAAACCTTGAGTCCCTCAAAGCACTCTGTAGCGTAGTGAAGCACAGAAGCAGTGGGCATGAGACTCAGGGGACCGTAGGGCTTGAGCTCGGGGGCAGCCCAGCCAGTGGAAACTTTCCATGAAGCGAGGACCATGTGGTCTGTGGCGATGGTCTCGTCGCCAGAGTGAGCGGTTGCTTCATCGGGGACGGAGCGGGGGTTTTGTGTGTAGGTGTATGTGAGCTTTGAGGCATCGAGGGGTGCTTGGACGGTTGGGGTGCCGTTGACGGTGGGTTGGGCGATTTCTTTCTTGTGGATTGCTGCGGCTGTCAGGTTGACGTCCTGGGTTTCGACGGCGGAGGGAGCCATGATTATTGATGTTCTGAGTGAAATGCTTTCGTGGAGTGAATGGATTCTTTTTGAGTCAATGGAATGAAGGAGTCAAGTGAGCGAGATCGGAGTCACAAAGTATACAGCAGAAAGCAAAACAAAGAAAGGGAGCAGACAGCTAAACTTTATATACCTACAACTGAAAGCAAACTACCCCCGTGTATGACTGTTTCCTCCGCTCTCCACTCTTGGTCGTCATGCTCGGGAGAGTCACGAGCTGGGGCAGAAAAATACGTAAAGTATCCCGTCCCCGCCGCTCGCGGGTCCGGATAGACCGCCTCTGCCCGCGCGGTGCTCGGCCCCGGCGACGGTGTTTCTTTGAACTTTTTTTTTTCTGCGATAATGATATCGATAAAATATGACGCTAGACTTTGTTTAGTAGGTGGTGAGATGGGGGTTCCACACAGCCTTTTTGACGTGATGGATGGGAGCCGCCAGTTTGGTATGTATGATGAATGAGAAAAGGTTCCACTCATGATGCTTCTGGAAAGATAACCAAGCTTGTTGCTAGAGTGTATTAGGCAAATAGTTTACGCCATTGACGAAGAATTGAAGACATTTTTAACTTGGTATTCTTTGCCAAGTGATGAATGAATTCCTTGGAATTAAATGGTTGGTACTGACACCTGACTCTTTCTGGAACTTCTTATCGAGATCGCTTACACAACCGCATATCACCTACAAAATTACCCGGTCCAAGCACCGGCTCCTCAGTGCGGAACAAACTCCTGTCAAAACCTCACGTCTCCACCACAAGGGCGCGGCTTAAACAATTGGTTATCAACAGCTAAAACACAACAAGATAACACACAACCCATCCAATGAATCCCATCCTCATATCAGAAGCAATACAGGTTATTCTTGCACCATGCAGTAGATAGTCATGTGCCATGAAATCCCTGCTTGTCAATTCTGACAGACGCAAAAAAACCTTGACCTTGATGATGTTTACTACTTGGCAGGGCGGAATTGAGGTTGGTCTCCGTGGCTAGCCGACAATTGCCTTTGTACCGCGCTGAGTGAGGTCATGTCCTCCAATGGCAGGGGAAGGAAACAAAAGGTTGAAGGTTCTTGAGGTCACATTACCAGTCAGATGTCTTATCGATGATCGGTCCTATGGATTTTTTATAGAGTACGTGGCGTGGATATTCATGCAATTGTATCGAGATACTGGGACAAAAAGGTACGACACACAGGGTAAAATCACAATAGACTCGCAAAACTTGTCATTTCTAGGTATCATGATAACCTGATTAATCTATACTCTACTTTTTTCTCCCATCTCTTATAGGATTACCTGTTGAAAGGCACAATTCTTACCGCCAATTACTGTCCCTCCTTTCACACCATCACGCCCTACGCCCTTTCCGCCTCCTTCTTTCGCTGCTCCTCCTCCAGAATCTCCCTCTCGCGCGCCGCCTTTTCAACACCGGCTTTCACGCCCTTTGCTCTCTGGCGCGCCTCGTACATGTCCCGCGATTTCATGATTCGCTGTACGATTTCACCAGCGTTGACGTGCGCGAATGTGTGCTCGCCGATCTCGCGGTAGATGCCCATGGCTTTGGGCGCTGTGTAGGGATCGTATGTCAGGGGCATGAAGGATGTTGGGCCGTGGTACACAGCATCCGGGGTCCCGCGCGGTAGGGTGGTTAGGTAGGTCTTTGTGGGAACAAAGGGTGCGCCAAAGATGACGGCATTGATGTACTGTGATTTAAATGGTTAGCTTTTTTTTCAGGTCGAGGGTTGCACGGGAGATGCGTGGTGGTCGCATGTAGGTTGCATACCTTGCACTGCAGAACGCATAGACCACGCTCGAAAGTGTTCATGATGGGGTAGTTGATTCCCTTCCATTGATTGATGACCTCGTCCTCGTGCACGCCTACTACGACGTACGCGGGGGGATAATCTTCTCCCTTGCCGAGGCGCTCGTTTACGGATTGTTCCGAGAACCAGCCTTGTTCGCGCGCGAGCTTTTCTTCTTCGAGGAGGACTTGGCGCAAAAACTCGATGTGACCGCTGGAGAAGAGATCATAACCTCCATCAACGTACACGACGCGCTGGCCGGGCTTAGGTCCGGGTCCCTCGATAAGTTGGCGGAAACTGCCCTTTTCCTCCTCACCCTCTTCCGCCTTTGCGACTTGCGACGCCTTCCAGAAGAATACCTCAGCACCGGGTGCTTTGCCAGATTTATCGGTCGCATACAGCTTCATGCGCTCCAACATTTCCTTTCCTTCAGCGACGCGCTCTTCGGGTGTACCGTGGCCTTCTTCACCGGCGAGTTTCTTCTCGAGGGACTTGATGAAGTGAGTCTTTGTGCAGAGGAGCATGCGACCGACGAGATCAGTGGTGGAGATGCCAGGTGAGCGCTTAACCACCTTGAATCGTCCAGCCTCCTTGACAAATCGGTAGCAGTCGTTACCATCGCTGTCCGAAGTGATGTCGTCGCCGTGCACGACGTATTGACAGCCGTAGTGGGAGATGAAGGGGAGAGAAGTTACGTAGGGCGCGTTGGCGACTGAACGGGTGACCCAGCGACAAGCGTCAGTAGCAGCGAGTCTGAAAATGTCAGTAAAACTTGTCGCATGACAGGTAGAAACAGGCTGGAATTACCGTTCTGTGAGGTTCATTACTGTAGGACCCTTGTTGGCGAGGATGGCCTCGTCTGAGTGAACGCCAGCGTAGAGCTCATCTCCTAATTGGCGGGCTTGCACAATAGCGCCAGCATGACCTGGTAGAGTCAGTATTAATGAGCGCGATGAGAGGCGAGGGAAAATTACCGTGGTGGAAGAAGTCAAAGCAGCCATCGACCCAAATGCGCCCCTCGTAGAGCTCAGGAGCAGGCTCACCCTCAAGGTGAAGCTCATCGTCAATCGAGGGGTTAGTGGGGTCAGCCGAAGACATGGTGGGCGAGAATACAGAACGATACACAAAACGATGACTTTAGTGAGTGAGGTTGATGATAAGTTCAGAAACAAGAAACGAAAAAGAAGAAGAGGAAGATGTTTTTTAAGATTAAGGAGCCTCAAGTGAAGGATGGTTTTACAAGATACGTAACTCATGAGGTGTTGGGGAGGTTAATGGATAGTTTGGCCGGCCTAACAATTTTAGGAGCGATTTGATTGGTCCGTTTATACGGTGGCCTTACTGCCAATTTAACGAAATATGAGATGAGGTCAATAAAGCTTAGGTAACCCGTCTTTTGAATACGAAATAATTAAATTCGTCGCCTTTATCCATGTTATTACCGTGAAATGCATACGCAAGCATGAAATCCTTTGAATGAGTGAAGGATGGAATACGAGAAGGGCGTTTGCCTTTTTAAGGGTCTTTGATGTACCCTTGTCATATGCAAGCAACAACCACGCTAGGCAAACCACGTTTTTTTTACAAAACACCAATCTCTTGGTTCTTATCACTCTGACTCTGCAATTGAATGTCATTCTTGTCATTTTTCTACTGACTATTTCGTTCTCAGTGACCGAGTACCCGGTTCTCATTTCATCTTTTTTATCGCAAAAAGACCCTGCGAAATCTCCACTTTGCTCGGCACGTTCCCGATCCATTGGCTCCGATCTTTGCCTTAATCGTGGAACTACTCGGGCCAAGATTCCCCGGACGGGAATAGATGCATCTTGAATAGTTCCAAAGTTTGGGGTAAACACGCGATGATACCCTGGCAAGGACATGTTTATCGGTGAAG
Source organism: Fusarium burgessii (assembly GCA_002980515.1). Taxonomy (NCBI): domain Eukaryota; kingdom Fungi; phylum Ascomycota; class Sordariomycetes; order Hypocreales; family Nectriaceae; genus Fusarium; species Fusarium burgessii. The sequence continues at coordinate 37,269 of PVQA01000160.1, read as the reverse complement.
TCTCCGGCGTCATGAGGTATATAAGATGGTCGTTTGCCCAGGCCATTATGGCTGTGTCTCAGTGACAATTGAGCTGGGAGCATCATGAAGTTCACTACTGTCTCTGCGCTTTTGGCCGTTGCGCCGCCTGCTCTTGCGGATTGGCATTTTGCCAAGAACAAAGAGATCAAGTATACTTCTGTTGAAGGGTTCTTTATGCAAGATGACCTTGCTACAAACCCTACTGGCTTTGACTATGTAAGACCTCAACTCATCTTACCTCTAATTCACAAACTAACAAATCAGGCTCAATGGAACTTTGGTCTCTTGAATCGCACATACCCCACTGATCCCAAGAACCCCCGAAAGGGCTACAAGACTCAATGGGAGCGCTTCGAGCAGTATGTCAAGCACCTGAACCGCAATGCTAGCCGTGATAAGACGCGCTACAAGGTTCTTGTCATGGGACGACATGGTCAGGGTTGGCACAACGTCGCCGAGTCCTTTTACGGAACTCCCGCCTGGAACGTACGTTATTCCTCTCAAGACACGGTTCACAAAGCTGACAAAATGTAGTGCTATTGGGGTCTTCAGTCCGGCAACGGAACATCTACCTGGGAAGATGCCCTTCTTACACCTGCAGGCGTGGCCGAAGCTCACAAGGCAAACGCCTACTTCAAAACTCGCTTCGAGAATGAAGGCATGCCATACTTTGAATCATATTACGCCTCACCTCTGGCCCGATGTGTTGAGACCGCTGTGGAGACTTTCCAGAGCCTCAAGCTTCCCAAGGACAAGCCTTTTGCCCCCCTGGTCAAAGAACTTCTTCGCGAGGGTATTAGCATTCGCACGTGTGACCACCGTCGTAGCAAAAGCTTCATCAAGACCCTCGCAAAGAAGATCAAGTTCGAGAAGGGCTTCTCTGAGAAGGATCCATTTTGGACTGGAAAAGAGGGCGAAACTGATGAACACCAGTTGGCGCGAAGCAAGGAAGTTCTCGATGATATCTTCACCAGTGATAGTTCTGTTTGGATCAGCATTAGCAGTCACTCTGGTGAGATCACCAAGCTTCTTCAGGCTCTGAACCATCGACCTTTCCGACTTGCTACCGGTCAGATCATTCCCGTTCTTGTCAGGGCTGATGTTGTTTCTGAGGAACCTACATCTACGTATGCTTCTTGGACGACTGAAGCCACTTGCAATGCACCTCCTGTGACTAGCATTGGTGGACAGGGCTGTGTTTGCTCTACTACGCTTGCATCTGCACCTGCAAAGGCGACATGAAGTAGTGGAAAAAAGAAATAGTTGATCATGTAGTGATCGCTAACTAGTACATAGAAAAAATGCAGACCGCTTGACTAGTACAAAGGAAAGATGACAGTACATGCGCCCATACCGCGGCTTGTTACAATCTGGCTGCTTTCCTTATCCTTCGAATTATGACACTAACGCACCCGCACACCTGGCACCATCCGATCCTAGCAAGTTCAAAATTGCACCGCCTGGTATAGGCGTAGGGTTTGCCGTGGTAGACAGTGAGAACTTCCAAGTCTGACCCAATACAGTCTCTTGAGCAAAGAGCGTATTATCTGGAGCTGCCATGACGGCACCCCAGACGAGATTCAGCGCTGTAAGGACGAGGCCGGGGTAGGTCTGGTAACGCTCCCACTTTTGTGTCGTCGTTGACCAGCGAACGATGTTTGTTCTCAAGAGACCTGACTCGATGACTGAAGCTTGCAGGGCATAGAGATAGTTGCCTCCACCAGGGACGTATGCCCAGTCACCCACTCCAGAGAGGAGATCTGTATTCGACGTGCCAGAGTTCAACAGCTTACCAAAGGTGCTGCTACCGGGTCTCAGATCAACACACCACCATCTTCCTCCACCTTCAGAGACCCAGAATCGGCCCTGATCATCAACGTCACCCATACTAATAGCATTCGTACCTATGACAAGATCAAGAACCTCCCATCGGCCATCCTTCGCGATACGAATGAGTCCAGATCGCTTACATCCCAGAAGACCACAAAGAAGGGCATTAACCAACGGCTGCTGATAAAATCCATATATGTAGTTATCGAGCCTATTGAATCCGATACCATTGATAGGACCACCGGGACCAATACCTGTCCTGATATCTGTTCGTTGGCCAGTGACGAGATTAACCCGTGTGAGGGTGTTAGCAAGGAGACTTTGTACGGTATAGCCGAATCCATCGCAGTCGAATGTTGGACCGAAGGATGCCTGGGGCATCATGCTTGTGCTTGTGGTGCTGTGGGAAGTAGTGGTGACTGGTTGAGCGACTGCACTGCTTGAGGTAGTGACAACTGGGTTAGGCACGGCAGTGCTTGAACTCGAAGCGACTGGCGCTGGAGCTGTGCTTGATGAGGATGCAGCAGCAGCAGCGGCACTGGAAGAGCTTGATGCAGCAGCAACTGCTGCGCTGCTGGAGGAACTGGCTGCTGCTGCAACGGAAGACGAACTCGATGCCGCTGCAGCAGCTGCACTAGAAGAACTTGATGCAGCGGCCGCAGCAACACTGCTCGATGAGCTTGCTGCTGCCGCTGCCGCTGAACTACTCGTGGTTGAAGGTAAAGCGATAGCAGAAGAGCTGGTCGTAGGACTGCTTGCTGCCGCACTAGTCGTGCTTGAGGAACTAGCCGTCGTTGAACTACTCGTGCTAACATCAACTGAGCTCGTTGAAGAACCACTCAAAGTTGTAAAAATAGCACTCTCCATACTCAACGGTGCAGCCGAGCCGGAAGTAGATGACGCCACAGGTGCTACCACCATAGTCTCAACAATGACTGTGCCTGGCTCTCCAGCCGCAGTAGGTGGATCATAGAGTGTGCGTCCAGCTGTAGCTGTGGCGGGAGCAGCTCTGAAGATGGTAACATTGGTACCAGCGACGATCGGAGTTGAAGTTGTTGGAATGCCTGCTGATGCGCCGCTGGTAGGAGTTGTTGAAGCTCCAGGGCTAGAGGTAGGCGTCTCGATGAAGACTGTTCCTTGATCGCCTTCTGAAGCGGGTGGGATGTAGATAGTCCGTGTAGTAGAGCCAGCTCCTCCGGCGAAGATGGTTGTGTTCTGTGCTATTGTTGGTGCTCGTGTGGTGCTCGTAACTGCTGGTGAGGATGTTTCCTCTGGAGCAGCGCTTGGTGTTTGAATGAGCACTGTGCCTGGCTCACCAGATGCAGCTGGAGGGATATAGATAGTTGTGATTACTGAAGCAGGACCCCCGACGAAGCGAGTCACGTTTTGGACCGCACTAGGCGACTCAACACTTGTGATGGCCTGACGAGAAGACGTTGTCTCTTCTGCAGCTGGGCTGGCTGAAGGGGTTTGGATGAGCACCGTTCCTGGCTCTCCAGAGGAAGCAGGCGGAATCGTGTAGGTCGTCGTAACTGAAGCTGGTCCGCCGACGTATCGTGTAACGTTTGGAAGATCAGTTGGAGATTCAATTGACGAGGTGGACGTGCCGCCCTCGCCAGGACTAGCGCTAGGCGTTTGGATCACCACTGTTCCTGGCTCTCCGGAAGAAGCTGGAGGGATTGTATATGTGGTTGTAATCGACGCAGGACCACCGATATATTGAGTAACATTTGGAAGGTCAGTTGGCGACTGAGCCGGTGAGGAAGATGTGCCGCCCTCTTCAGGACTGGCGCTAGGTGTTTGGATGACGACCGTTCCCGCCTCGCCAGAAGAAGCTGGAGGTATGGTATAAGTTGTCGTGACTGAGGCAGGACCGCCAACGTAACGAGTTACATTCGGAATTTCAGTTATTGTCTCATCACCAGTGGTCTCAGTGGCAGGTGCTGAAGATGTGTCTCCATCCTCAGGGCCTGTTGTAGGTGTTTCGATAATGACCACTCCAGGCTCACCAGACGCAGTAGGAGGGATGTAAATCGTAGTTTCCACAGAAGCAGGGCCTCCCACAATACGGGTGATGTTCTGAATAACAGTACCCGTTTCGCTAGCAGAAACCGCTGGCGTTTCTTCTGGACCAGCTGTTTCGCTAGCTATTGTCTCATTCTCCTCAATAGTAGGTCCTGATGTTGGTGTCTCAATGAGGATGATACCAGGTTCTCCAGATGCTGTAGGAGGAATGTAGATAGTTGTTGTAACTGACGCAGGGCCTCCAACAATACGCGTGATATTGGCCGGTCCTTCAGCCGAAAATGCACTGGTTGTTGTAGTCTCTGCATCCTCGCCATCGGAACTTGAGGTTGGTGTCTCGATAACAACAGTATCAAGTCCATCGGGGTCGTCAGAAGCTGGTGGGAAGTAAACTGTCCTTGGTGATGAGCCAGATCCACCGCTGAAGATTGTAGTGTTGGGTCTTGACTCAGAAGTGGTGAGAGGACCTGTTGCACTTGCACTAATACTTCCTGTGGTATCCCCTTCGCCAGAAGAGCTCGTTGGCGTCTCAATAAGAATAGTTCCGGGTTGACCTGAAGCCGTAGCTGGCACGAAGACCGTTCTCGTAGCTGTTCCAGCAATACCAGTATATACGGTGACATTGCCAACGGCACTTCCAGTCTCAGAGGTAGAACCTCCAGTGGGAGTCTCGATGTATACCGTTCCTGGCTCACCAGAAGCCGTCGCTGGTATAAATACCGTTCTCGTAGCTGTACCAGGAATGCCAGTATAGATTGTGAAATTTCCAGGTCCCCGCCCAGTTTCTGTGGGAGAAGAACCATCTGGCGTCTCAATGACAACAGTACCAGCCTCATCAGATGCATCTGGCGGTAGATATATAGTACGAGTAGCCGAGACAGGGCCGCCACTGTAGACAGTGACGTTGGCAAGAGCGTTGTTTGGAGTCTCGAAAGCGCCAGTAGGTGTCTCGATAATGACAGTGTCTGGCCCACCTGATGCACCAGGCACTGTGATTGTTGTGGCGGCTGCGACAGGACCACCTTGGGTAATGGTGACTTCTTCTTCACCATTATCACTACCTGGGGGCTCACTGGTTGACTCAGTAGGGGTTTCAACGACAACGGTGTCTGGCTGGCCAGGACCTCCAGGGATAGTAATAGTTGTAGTAGCTGTGACTGGGCCTCCCCGGGTCGAAGTAACTTCTTCGATAATACCAGTCACAGAGTTCTCGTCATCATCAACAGCAGAATTAGTTGGGGTCTCGATCAGTAAAGTGTCTGGTCCACCAGATTCACCGGGAATAGTAAGCGTTATCGCAGCTGTGACCGGACCGCCCCTCGTGATAGTAACTTCTTGAACAGCCCCAGTCACTGGCCCTCCAGTAGCGGAATCCGCAGGTGTTTCAACCAAAACAGTGTCTGGTCCCTCAGACACACCAGGGATGGTGATTGTTATCTCAGCGGTTACAGGGCCACCCCTGGTAATAGTAACTTCCTGAGCAGATGCAGGTTCGTTGGGTGACTGAGTGGGTGTTTCGATGTAAACAGTATCCGGACCGCCAGATGTACCAGTAATAGTGACCGTCGTGGCAACCGTAACAGGGCCACCGCGGGTTATAGTAACCTCTTGAACAGCCCCAGTCACTGAAGACTCACCTGCAGAGCCAGTAGGTGTTTCGATGTAAACAGTATCAGGGCCCCCAGATACTCCAGGGATGGTTACCGTAGTTGCAGCAGTTACAGGCCCGCCGCGCGTGATAGTAACCTCATCTTGACCATCACCAGTTGCTGATGGCTCTTCGCTAACAGAAGAGCCAGTAGGTGTCTCGACGATAATGGTATCGGGTTGACCCGATTCACCGGGGATCGTGATAGTTGTTGCAGCTGTCACAGGTCCACCTCGAGTCGAAGTAATTGCTTGGACACCACCAGTAACTGGAGGCTCATTATCCCTAGACGACCCTGTTGCGGTCTCAATAATGACCGTATCCGGCTCACCTGATTCACCAGGGATGGTTATAGTGGTTGCTGCTGTTACTGGTCCTCCTCTGGTTGAAGTCACTTCGCTTGAGACGTCACCAGTTTCTGTCGTTTCCTCGCCATCAGAGGATCTTGTAGGCGTTTCAATGATAACTGTGTCGGGCTGCCCTGATCCACCAGGAATGGTGATCGTCGTTGCAGCTGTCACTGGTCCGCCGCGAGTGGAAGTAACCTCCCCTGGGCCATTTCCAGGCTCTGGTGACTCGCCACTGGCAGACTCAGTTGGAGTTTCGATAACCACCGTATCGGGTGCACCAGACTCGCCAGGGATGGTGATAGTTGTGGCGACTGAGACAGGTCCTCCTCTGGTAATGGTAACATCAGAAGCACCTCCAGTAGGCGTTTCAATCAGAATGGTATCTGGTTCGCCTGTCACAGTGGCAGGAATGACGATAGTCCTTGTAGCTGTTCCAGAGCCTCCGCCGAAGATAGTAGTGTTTCTCTGGCCATTTGTCGACTCTGATGCCTCTGCTTCTGGACCCGTACTTGGGGTCTCAACAATCACGGTATCTGGCTCGCCAGAGACTGTAGCTGGAATGTATAAAGTCCTTAGCGCAGTAACTGGGCCGCCGCTGAAGACCGTGGTGTTGGTTCGGCCACCAGCCGTACTAGCGGCCGAGCCTTCAGAAGACTCTGTGCCAGTAACTTCAGCATCGCCAGGTAAAGTCTCAATAACAACAGTACCCAACTCCTCTGGGTCATCAGGAGGGAAGTAGAATGTTCCACCAGCTGTTCCGGGAGCTTGAGTGTAGATGGTAACGTTACCACGACGAGCCGTCGGGCTACCTGGAGCTTCAGTGATAGTTCCAGTTTCAGGCACATCACTTTGATCGCCGCGAGTGGGAGTCTCGATGAAGACTGTTCCCGGTTCTCCAGATGCAGTAGGTGGGATATAGACAGTTCTAGTGACACTGGCTGGCCCTCCGCTAACAACGGTGACGTTACGAATACCAGAAGGAGCAACAGTTTCGGAGGCTTCAACATCTGGTACCGAAGTAGGTGTTTCGATGATGACAGTTCCTTGCTCTCCTGAGGCAGTTGGTGGGATGTAGATGGTCTGCCTGACTGTGCCGGGACCTCCACTATAGATAGTGACATTACCAGCAGAAGAAGGCGCAGTGGGTTGACTGATGGTCGCCGAAGCAGTGATACTTTCATCAACACCTGTGGCAGATTCCTCCTCAGCTCCTTGAGTAGGAGTCTGGATGATCATGGTGGTTGAATCACCAGATGCGCTGGGTGTTAGATAGATCGTTGTAACAGCTGTTCCCGGTCCACCACTGTAGACCGTCACATAAATTGGGCTTCCAATCGGTGTTTCAACAATAAACGTTCCAGGCACACCAGAAGCTGTGCCAGGAACGAAACGCGTGGTAGCGACAGTCGCCGAAACGCCGGTGTAAACTGTGACATTGGCGGGAGCTCTAGAGCCTGATCCTGAAGTTGGAGTTTCAATGAGGATCGTATCAGGATCGCCCGAAGCTGTGCCTGGAATAGTAAGGGTCCGAGTGCTTGAGGCAGGGCCATCTGTGAAGATTGTAACAGCCCTCACGGCAGGCGTCTCAACGATTACGGTTCCGAGCTCACCAGATACTGTTGGAGGAATGTAGATCGTGCGAGTACCAGTAGAAGATACGGCACTGAAGATAGTGGTATTGCCTGCGCCTCCGTCCTCATCAACCTGAGAAGTCGGCGTCTCGATAACAATAGTTCCGGGCTCATCAGTCACCGTAGCCGGGATGTACCGAGTCTGAGTTACAGTGGCAGGTCCACCACTGACGATGGTGACATTGCCAATTCCTGTAGCTTGAGGACCAGATGTAGGAGTCTCGATGATCACAGTTCCTGGCTCTCCTGATGTAGTGGCGGGGATGAACCTAGTGGTGGTTGAAGAAGCAGGTCCTCCACTGTATATAGTGACGTTACCTGGACCTCCAGGAGTTACAACTGCGGTTGGGCCACTAGCTTCTGTGCCAGTGATGCTGGAGTCATCACCGTCGCCTGGATCAGACGAAGGTGTCTCGACAATAAGTGTACCGGCTTCGCCTGAGGCAATGGGAGGGATATAAATAGTTCGAGTGGCCGAGCCCGAACCACCGCTGAAGACTGTGACGGTAGTTCCCGCCGTAATCTCCTCAGCTTCAGTGATGGAGCTGGTCTCAGAACTTTCATTATCACCACCAGTTTGGCTAGCATCTGATCCACCAGTGGGAGTCACAATCACGAGAGTTCCAGCTTCACTAGAAGCAGTCGGAGGGATGTAAGTAGTACTTGTGACTGCCGCAGGTCCACCACTAAAGATCGTTACCGTAGTTGCAGCAGAAATAGTCTCCCCTGCTGCTTCAGCAGGAGCACTGGTAGCACTCTCGGTATCCTCTGCAGCAGTATCGTCTGTAGCACTGGCTTCAGAGCCTTCTGTCGGTGTTTCGATGATAAGTGTTCCAGCTTCTCCAGAAGCTGTAGGTGGGATGTATACTGTTCGTGTAACTGATGCAGGTCCGCCGCTGAAAACGGTAACTGTAGTTGCAGCAGATATAACATCTTTGTCATTGTCGCCTGTAGCGGAAGATGCAGCCTCTTCCGTTGGGGTCTCAATAATGAGTGTACCTGCTTCACCAGACGCTGTAGGTGGAATGTATACGGTCCTTGTGACAGAAGCGAGACCGCCACTGAAGATTGTAACGGTGGTCACGGCAGTAAATAAATCTTCGTCGCCAGTTGCAGTGGCTTCAGTTCCACCTGTAGGAGTCTCAATGTACATAGTGCCCGCCTCACCCGAAGCTGTTGGGGGAACATAGACGCTCCTCGTAACTGAACCAGGTCCGCCACTGAAGATGGTCACGGTAGTCGCCGCGGAGATAGCATCTCCGTCGTCTGTAGCTGTAGCCTGGGTACCATCTACAGGAGTCTCGATGAACAGGGTACCTGGCTCATCAATTGCTGTTGGTGGCACGTAAACAGTCCTTATAACCGAGCCTGGTACGCCAGTGAAGACAGTGGCAGTCCGTGTAGCTGATATGACTTCATCACCCGTGGCAGTGGCCTCAGATCTGGTGGGTGTTCCGATATAGAGAGTGCCTGCTTCTCCTGATGCAGTGGGTGGAACATAGACCGTACGCGTGACAGATCCAGGTCCACTGCTGAATACAGTGACAGTTGTCTGAACTACGATGGTATCGTCATCATTTTCAGTTGCTGAAGGACCATCAGTCGGTGTCTCGATGATGATAGTACCATCTTCCCCTGGTGCCGTTGGAGGAATGTAGATAGTACGAGTGACAGACCCTGCCACTCCACTGTACTCAGTAACGTTGGTACCACTTCCAGGCGCAACATCCATCCCAGTAGTGCTAGCACCAGAAGGATCTTCAGTCTCTTCTCCAGCTGCAGGAGTCTCGACATAAACAGTACCAGGCTCACTCAGATCCGAAGGCGGAACGTAGTAAGTCGTTCCTACTGTACCTGTTCCTGCTACAAAGATAGTAGTATTAAATCCAGCGCCAACAGTTGTTAGTGCTTCTGGATTGGCTGTAAGGCCACTAGTCTGAGATCTTGGCACAGGTGTTTCGACAATGACAGTTCCTGGAGCGCCGGAAGCCTTGGGCGGAACGTATAGGGTCTTTCTTGTAGACGCCGCACCTGCTCTGAAGATGGTGAAGTTGGCGCTTCCGGTGATGACAGAGATGGTTGTTTGGAAACCCGGGGCTGTTTCTGTTTCTACCAATTGTGTTTGTGACACTGGAGTCTCAATAACGATTGTCCATGGATCACCGGTTGTTTCTGGTGGAATGAAGATTGTGCTCCTTTCAGTACCATCGCCAGCTCTGTAGAGCGTCAGGTTTCCGCTGTCTTCAGGGAAACCATCATCTGTGGGAGCTTGTGTGATTAAGGCTTCAGGGCCGGTGATCACGGCTGAGGCATCAGAAGCAGTCTCTTCATCCGCTCCAGAGGCAAATGTCTCGATGATATATGTGCCCGGTTCTCCGGAAGCTGTCGGTGAGATGTATCTAGTGTTTCCAGTTGATCCAGTTGCTTGGGTATAAATGGTAACAGCGGATCTATCACTAGAGGTAGCAGTATTTCCGCTCTCATCTCCAGGACCTCCAGTCATAGTATCCGAACCTTCGTCGGAAACCGGGGTCTCGATGATAATGATTCCTGCTTCGCCTGATGCCGTGGGCGGAATATACAGAGTGATCCTTTCTGAGGCAGTACCTGAACTATAGACCGTCACGTTAGGTCTAACGCCAGGCTCAAGTCCAGTAGCTTGGCTGCCATTGTCGGCGTCTTCGGTCTCTTCTGCATCAGGATTGGAGGCAGGAGTTTCGATAATGATAGTACCAGCCTCACCAGAAGCAGTCGGAGGGATGAATAGGGTCCTTTCTTCCGATGCAGTGCCGGAGCTGTAGACTGTAACCTTCGCGATACCAGCTGGTAACCCAGCTGTAGGGCCACTGCCGTCTTCAATGCTTTCAGTGGCATCGGAATCAGCCTCGGAAATAGGAGTCTCAATAATGATGTATCCATCTTCCCCTGAGGCGGTAGGAGGTACATAAATGGTAATTCTGCTCGCAGCAGTGCCAGAGCTATAAACCGTGATATTCGGTCTAACACCAGGCGTCCCCAAACCAGTCTCGGTAGCAGTTGCTGTAGCAGACAAGCCTGTCACGACTGGCGTCTCAATAACGATTGTGCCAGGCTCATTCGCAGCTCTTGGGGGAACATACAGTGTCCGTCTTGCAGGACTGGATCCAGCTCTGAAGATTGTAACATTGGTGTTGCCACCAATTGCAGAAGTGGTAGCAAGGACATCGTCGTCTCCGCGAGCTGTCGCAGCTTCGGACTGGGTCTCTGAAACTGGAGTCTCAATGACCACTGTCCAAGGATCATTGGAAGCCTGGGGAGGGACGTAGAGGGTTGTCCTGGCTGAGCCACGGCCTGCTCTGAAGACGGTGATGGTCGCCAATGCACCGTCAGGAGTGCCAGTGGTTGGGGTGTTGCTTGTTGGGATACCAGCTGTAGGGCTCCCATTAGATGCATCAGTGATGGTTTGGCTTGCATCATCGGTATTGGAACCAGCGCCAGACCCCGAGCTATCAGTACTAGATTCGGGACCTGAAGTCTCACTCTCGGCGGCTTCTGTCTCGGAAGTTTGGGCATCATTATCTCCTGTGGTAGAAGCTTCTCCATCGTCCTCTCCACCATCTGACGAGCCACTCTGTGTAGTTTCTCCAGATACTCCGGTACCAGTCTCATCCGGACCTGTAGAGTCCGTCTCAGAAGCTCCATTATCCGAAGCATCAGAGGAAGACTCGGACTCCGAGGTCTCACTGTCAGTCGGTTCATCTGTGACAGATTCGCCTACATCAGGATCAAGCCCGCCATCGTCTGAAGGTGCAGTCTGGGAGCCAGTAGGGACCTCAAAGTCTGATTCGGTCGTTGAAGACCCCTCGTCCGTTGCTGTGGACAACAGATCAGTGTCGGTAAGAGGACCAGTCGATACCGCAGTTGGCAGTGGCATCTCAGGGGACTTGAAGGATGAATCACTTCTGACAGAAATACCTTCCAGTTCTGCAGTAAATGACTGCCTGCTCGATGCAGTATCGAGCAATGGACCAGTGGGAACTGGTACTTGAGGAGAGATCAGGCTGGTGTCACCATCTTCTGGCTGAGTAAGACCTGTGGATACTCCTGTCTCTTGAGCATCGTCAGAGACTGTCGCAGAACCAGTCTCCTCTGAATCGGTATCACTCGAAGCAGCGGAGGTCTCTGCATTAGTATCATCCTCGCTCCCAGAACTCTCCCCTGCGCCTCCAGGCCCAGCACCACCCGCTGGTCCACCAGTCAGAGCTTCTCTACTTGAAGTCGCCGAAGCGTCTTCATCTTCAACACCAGGAGTTTGTGAGACTGTCCCATCAGTAGTCGGACCTCCTACTCCTCCAGCAGGCTGACCAGTCAATGCTGCAGCACTAGTCGTACTGCTAGTCACTTGTCGAGTTGAGGAACTATCACCGGGTTGCTCCACGCGATCTGACTCCGCAACACTCTGAGTACCAATGATCGTTTCAATGTTGATCTCTTCACTTCTCCTTGTGGCACTCGAGGTTTGGCTAGTCTGCGAGCTTGTAGGCCTAGACGAATCGGTTGCAGCCCCTGTGGCTGACGAGCTATCGCCAGTTCTGGTATTCGTACCTGATGATGAACCTCCAGATGCCGAAGCTGCAGCGCTAGATCTTACTGAAGCAGAGGCAGTGCCCATGCCGCCGGCCTGAGATGAACTTCCGGTACCTGAACGTTGTGTGGAAGTCTCATTACCATCAGACACACCATCATCGTTTGCGGATACAGTTGATTGACCGGATGCCGAGCTGCTAGTTCTCTGCGAAGCCTGCGACGTCGCTCCATCTCCAGCATTGCCAGGTGTTCCCGAAAAGCCTTCAGGTCTCGCGGTAAAGCGAACACTTGACGAAGCAGAGGTTTCACCAGCAGGATTTCTTGAACTAGTAGACTGAGATTCATTAGATCCCTGTGCTGAGCGCGTAGATGACGATCGGGCGGCGTTTCCACCAGTGGGTGTAGTTTCCTGCTCATCAGGACCAGGGTCATTTGTTTCAACCGGACCACTATCAACAATTGTGGTCTCGTCGCTTACAGATCGAGTAGCTTGGCCTGAAGTCGAAGCTCTGCTTCGGCTAGTAGAGCTCAGACCGCTACCTCCAGGACGAATTTGCGTGTCCACAGTACCGGAGAAATCTGAACTACCAGCGCGTAGAGTAGTTGAAGGGCTTGCTGTAGTCTGAGGAGAGTCTGACCCCTCTCCATCACCACCAGAAGTAACATCCGTGTCGGCTGTTGTCGCTCTGCTGTTTGTGGGCTGTCTAAATGTCGTTCTGTCGGTGTCTGCAACTTCAGAACCACCTAAGCCTTCCACTCCAGCTGTGAGACGTCTGGTGCTACTAGATGCACGAGTGTTCTGAGGTTCATCGTTTGTGAGAGTCTCGACGACATCAGCTGTGATAGTGAAGACAGTGCTGCTTGATGTGACGATATAGGTAGAAGGTGAGGTTCTGACGATGGGAGACCGTGTTGTTGAGCGCTTGGAAGTGCTTTCTCTGCGTGATGAAGACGATTGGCCTGATTCGCCACTGCCATCTCCTCCAGCTGCGTTTCCTCCTGACCCAGAGTCCTCATCATCATCTCCACTTGATCCTTGGCCGCCAGATGTCGACCCAGTACCACCAGAGCTTCCACCATCTGAGTCCGAACCACCCTCGGAGCCCTCGCCTTCAGACTCGGTATCTCCTGATATCGGTCCATCATTGTCTCCAGAGCCATTACTTGAAGCGCCTTTGGTGCTTGAAGAAGAGTCAGCAGATCGTGTACCACTGCCTCCCTGACCATCTTCATTATCGGAACCACCTTGAGCTCCGCCCTGTGTGCCTCCTGAGTCGCCGCTTCCTGCAGTATCACCTCCACTGGAGCCTGACGAACCTCCATTACCAGAAGTATTGCCGTTGTTTGAACCTGATGAGCCTCCATTTCCTGAAGCACCATCTTCACCATCACCTTCGGATCCAGAGCCAACTCCCTGGACATCACCACTAAGACCATCGTCATCATCATCGGAGCCTCCGTTGCTGGAACTACCTCCTTGTCCAGATGAGCTGCCATTGCCGCTGTTGGAGCCACCTCCAGATCCGCCGTTGTTCGAGCTGTCTGCGCCTCCATTCTGACCATTTCCGCCACGTGATGAGCCTGAACCAGCACCTGAGCCACCTTGGCTACCGCCACTGGATCCTCCGGTGGCCTGCGCACCATTGTTTCCATCATCATCAGTCGGTTGGGTACCCGCGGGAAACTCTCCACCGTCGTTATTATTGGTCTGCAGGTTATTGGGATCCTCGGGTGTCAAAACAAGAACTGTACCAGGGTTTCCGCCCTCAGGAGGAATGGTAATAGTCTGTCGTGGCCCTGATTCACCGTCGCCGCCTTGGCCTGGTCTGCCCTGAACACTACCAGAGCCATCACCTTCATCATCTCCTCCTCCAGATCCTGATCCACCATTCGAGCCGTCATCAGAACCGCTTCCAGAGTCGCTGCCTGAGCCACCGAATCCCATGGGCACGCCTCGAGTAATTGTCGTATACGACACCGACCCTTGCGGACGAGTTCTTGTAGGCTGAAAAGCTTCGCCATCACCTCCAGCGTTCCAGCCTGGTGGTGTTTGGATGAGCACAGTTCCGGGCTTGGTGCCAGTCGGGGGAATAGTAGTTCGGATAGGAGCCGTCGGTGTAACGCTTCCTTCGGCCGGTTCGATGATGGTCACATAGCCTGTCGCATCAACAGGCTGGAGTGTAATCGTTTGGCCAGCGAGACCTAGAGCGCCCAGTGTATTTGGAGTCAAAGGCTCAAGGGCCAATGGTCTCAGAGTCCCTGGCACAGGTTTTTGGATGATGACAGTACCAGAATTTCCTCCGCTTGGTGGTATTGTTAGACGAACTGGGGCATTTCCAGTGAAGCCTGTACCCGCTGGCTCAATAACAGTGACATAGTCGCCATCCTGTGCTGGTTCGAGAGTGAGACCTTGAAGACTTCCTCTGTTAAGTGAAGATGTCGGGACATTGATGATGACCGATCCACGGTTGGTCCCGGTTGGATAAATAGTAATTAGTTGTAGCGATGCGAGTGTGCCTGTAAGTGGTTGAAGAACCGTCAGGTAACCAGTCGTCTCCTTTGGCTCAAGCGTAACAGGCTGCAACACACCCGGCGTCAAATCACCAACTTGAGTCTCAGGCGTCTCAATAATAATCTGTCCAGGCTGTCCACTCCTCGGAGGCACAACCTGCGTAATAGGCGCAGAAATGGGATTCGGTCCCTGGTGTGGTCTGATAATAATAACATAAGACCTATCATCCGTCGCAGGGATAACTACATTCTCCGGCGCCGAAGAACCACCTGGCTGATCAACAATAACAATACCAGGCTCATCGCCCTGCGGTGGAACCGTGTACTGAGTTGTGACTGAGCCTCTGTACGGCTTTGTGATGGTGATATAATCAGGATCGGCAAGGACTGGATAGACCGAAACATATGTGTAGCATACACCTGAAAACTCGTTGTTAATACCGAGAACTGACCTATCATTCTGTACCCCGAATTGGCCACGGGCTAAGCTGGCAAAGAGCAGGTGCCTTAGCACCACGAACAAAGGCCGCATTGTTAACGGTTTATTAATTGTGCATTCAAGTAAATGAGAGATAAGAATCGTATACGCGCAAGTCAAATTAAGTATGTGAGGCAAACACGCGCAAAGGATCGCGGGTGAGAGTTATCAGAGGATTATAAAACTGTTGATCAGTCCCTCATAGCCGCATTCAGTACCAACGCCTGTACTGTCGGATGGTATCATGACGCTGAATCTCGTGTTCACAAAGACATTGTCAGGCTGAATTTGGGTTGCTGAGGCGGAAGCCTTCATGCCAGGGCTGCCACACCCGCAGAGGATCGATGCCTTTTTCCATCTTGTCAAGCACGTTCCTGTAAAATCATTGTGTAACAATATACTCCAGCTCAAGGCGCTGTTGGTTCAGAGTGCTGTGGCAGGAATGCTGTTGTCTACAAGACGACCACCAACTGCTATTGTTCTTGTGGGGGTGAGAGCAACTCGGCCAGTGAGAATTGTGTAGGGTTTATGAATGGTTCCTGTGCCTGGGCGTGTGTATGCAAGGTCCCGCTAGCACTTCCACCAACGTTAAAGTCCAATCCTTTCTATGCAAATAATGTGCAGATCTTATGTAAGTGGCAATGGGATGGACGGAAATAGCAGATCGGTTCTGGGGATGATCGTAGATCATCTACCAACTGCGA
Source organism: Fusarium burgessii (assembly GCA_002980515.1). Lineage (NCBI taxonomy): Eukaryota > Fungi > Ascomycota > Sordariomycetes > Hypocreales > Nectriaceae > Fusarium > Fusarium burgessii. The sequence continues at coordinate 21,505 of PVQA01000160.1, read as the reverse complement.
TGATGTCTTTTATCTCACCTGCAGAACAAGTTTTTATAAGACTACTATCTAGAACCGATTCATCAAAGTCGAGACTTGAGATTGATTCAGATGCTGGCAGGTGGATATCATGTCTCACCTTCGGCTTGCGGATGATATGACGTTACACTAACAATACTCCACCACGGAAGCCAGATCTTAGCCCACAAGCTACGATTATGACAAAAGCTTATCTGAGATGTCAATCACTAGCTCAGAGCCTCAAAAGCAATATCTTTCGGCATTATACCATTATTGAATGCGTATAGAGTCTGACGGCGGCCGACCTCAAGCAAAGATGCACAACTTTGTTCACCAGCACATTCCAGCCTGTCTCGTCTGTGTGTGACTTGGCGCATCACATCTTGAGATGAGGTTACACAAAGGCGAGTCAAAGCTCCACCGTCGCGCCAACGGACGTTTTTGTTTGGCTAGGTGCGGGGAGATTTGTCCGCGTCCGTCTAGTCGATCTGTGGCTGATCTCAATAAGAATCGAGATAGTGACGTTGAAGATTCAGATAAATGACCGGAATATTCAATAGCCGTAAGGTCTGTAGACTTGTGTTACACAAAACTCTGTCCTGAGAAGTATCTTTCAGTAATATGAGGTAACATGGAGTCATCTCAGGACTTGCTAAATCTCCTCCTTTCTACGTGTACCATAGGCAACTTATCTACCGATTCTGTGTATCGGCTGTTTCAACATTACGCCAGGAATCTTATAGCCTGTTTTTAGTACTCGACTTTTCGGCTGCTTCCGAATATCATGGATCTGACAGCCAACATCTTTCGGTGATTAGGGCCGGGAATATGAGCACCGGAACCAAAGGCTCCTGTCTCAATTTACAATCTAGATCATCTCGTGCTCGATCAAGAGTCTAAGCCTACGCTAGGTCTCATGCGTATTAAACATTCTTAGCCCTCACATCTGGCTACCGAATAGGCCGGATCGGCATCAGTCACTGTCTCAGTTTTGGGCAATGGGAAGTTTCTTTTTGTCAAATTCTTTATGCCAAGTCTAGTTGCTATGAAACAAGAGCAAAATCAGCTTTTTGAAACAGTTGAAGCCCTCATTAACATGACGATTTGATGTGTAAATTAATCATTTTATAAAAAGCATTGTTGAGTACAAGGACACTGAAGCTTCGAGGCTTGTGCTCCAAGTACCTGGATCATATTGATATCCCCCTGTCAGATTCACAATATACCATACGCTTTCCGGTTCCGGATAGAAACTCTATTCTCAGTCATCGTAATCCGATGTAAGCTATAGCCAATAAGAGCTCTCTTGGCTTCACGTCATGTAGAATCAAGTATCAACAATCCTTGTTTAAGCTCAGCGTGTGAATACATGAAAAGAGACGAAATTTCACAGTATTCGGTATCAGTCAGGCACGTTGAATATCTCATAGTCGGTATGAATGCATCGATCTCTTATTTCAGAGACTCAAAACGTCTGTGAATATCTTTTCGCGGTGATGCTTTGATTCAACGTTGAAGCAACCAACTTCACCTTCATCAATGTAGAGCTCAGTTCGAGCTTAACCTAGTCTGTATATCAGCCCTCAATGCTACTTCAGCTAGGATAGGTGAATAGATCCGATGCTAAAGTTCAAGATAAAGTTATATTACATTACAAATGAGCCTCATTACAGGGGCCCATCTCGGGAATGCGACAAGATTGGCGCTAAATCATGGTTGTAGGGGATTGAACGGAAACGTACCGCACTTTAAATATGGTGGCTTGAGGTGTATCAAACAGGACGTAGATGGCATTCGCTTGCTCAACCAGTCAATTGCGTAGACTGGCCTGTAGTGAGGTAATGTAATTTCTTCAGCAGGAGCTTGGCAAGGAGGATAGGATGGCGGTTGTGCACCTTGGGACACTGGTTGACGTAGGGTAGCTATTTTTGACAGACTTCTTGACGACATGGAACAGTGATATATTGATTAGAAGAAGCAACTAAAAACAATTATGGCGAAAAGGAATATAATGAGAAGATTAAAACATCACAGTACCTTGAAACAAGCGACATCTGTCAGTTGTGCAGGTTAAATGCCTCGAAGGAGTATGATAATTCAGCAAACAGACCACCCAAACTCCTCCGTGTTCAAAACTTCTTCCACCTTATCTCACACTCTTCTTCCCAAACACGCCCACAAGACCCAAAGAGTCAAGAATTACTCTGTGCTTCCAATTCAGCCTTTTAGACAAAGTAAACTGCTTTGCTGATCGACTTGCAATATTGCAACCAAACACGCAACAAATCTGAACCCAAATCGGGTCAAATCTTTCAACCAATCAGAGCCACGCCCGGTTAGCTCAATCGGTAGAGCGTGAGACTCTTACGAGTACGCGATCTCAAGGTTGCAGGTTCGACCCCCGCATCGGGCTGTTCCTATAAAACGATTGCGAGCAATAGCGAGGCATCTCTTTTTTTTTTCTTTTGGGATATCATAGGAACAGTGTTTGTAATCCAAAATATTGTAGATAAGCAGGGCTTGCAATAATACCAATATCTAAGTATGCCAACAGGTTGATAAATGCTGACCGTCCTTTTCCAGCATTATATGTAAGCCCCCGCTCTGTTATTAGATCACACAATTGTGTCAATATCATCTCAGACGAAACCTACATCCTCAAACATATCCTCGAGCCAAGAGTATTTCATGATGGAGAAACACGACTCATTAAAAGCACTGATTACTCCCTCTCTCTTAATGCAAATTACGGATGCCTATCTTCCGTATTCCAAAACCGAAGATCTTGACTTCGCTGCTGCCCAGTCAGACGGCTTCAACGCAAACTTTAAGAAAGTATGCGAAGAGAGCAAGGCAAGAGATGCTCTCGTGGCTCTAAGTCAACTCAGTCCCAATGGGATACTTCCAACTCCCGAAGAACTCGACTTAATGTCCTTTCTCCCAAAACCCAGTTCTCCAGACTTTCCGCAACAGTGCTTCGGACTCCAATTGCTACTTGATCAAGCATCAAGAATCCTCCTGAAGGGCATCGATACTCGTTGGCAGGTTGCATTCTTTGGCCCACTAGCAAGACGTCTTGCCGGTCAATGGTATGCGCTATCGCATGATCTACGTCCGCATACATGGCCGAGGTGGAAAATGGATGTAGGCGTGACTAGTTTTAGTTACTGGGTCTCAACCCAAATCATGTGGGCAGCTCCCTTCTTACACGCCGAAGATCTAGGGAGTCAAGAAATTGGCCTTGAACTATCAAACCGTCTACGTCTAGCCGTTGAAGAACACACAGGCACACGAGATCCGCATCGCGAGATAAGAAATAACACACTGAAAGATGATCTTCTTTTCATAAGAGAAGTTGTCAAAGGGCCGCCAAGAGATGAAGAGTATTCTATAAGTATGACAACTTGGACATACTGGTGGTGCATGATTTTGGACGCTCACTGGCCGATTATTGCGCGCTTCGGTCGTTATCCTTATCGCAACGCTGCTTTTGGTAGTGTCAGTACAAAGGAAGAAGAGAAGTGGTTGGATGATATAAATCATTTTTCTGAAGCTTCGCCTGAAGTTGCGAATCTGGTTCGAGAAGATGTAGAGAAAGGTCAATGGACACCACTTGGAGAGAGTTGAACCAGCATGTACAAGTCAGTGGCGTCGGCAAAGCCAAGACCCCGGCGGAGGTATGACTAACCCATCTCTTTCTACTCCGTAGTGAGGTTACATAAAACTTGAATTGCTCAAATAGTGCCGGACCACTCGTCCGTTAGCTGCAGTCTTGGCAGCTTGGCTGAGCTCGATACCGGAATACCGGATATGCCGATATGATCTACAGCTGCAGGGTGTTGATATGCGTGTCTCTATTTCCTCGAGCATCGAGAAGCCTATAGAAGAGTCTATGTTGGTCTCCTATAACTGAACACTGTTTATTTACTGAGTTCACTCCCGAAGCCGCCAGGCCCGTTATCCCGTTGCCTCAGCCAGAACGGTGGAGCAGAACTAGTATCAAAGTGAGGTAGTAACTATTCAAGGGGCTTTTGGAATGTTCATCATCTACTTGTTACTTGAGGGGTTAAATTTAGATGGCATACCAGTATGCTGTTGTATCATTCCTCATTAATCTGCAGGAACTCGGTAAGACAGCATGATTTTAATCTCCCTTGGAAAAAGTCTATCAGATTCCAAAAAACCGTAGATCGCCTGCGCGAGATTAGATCATGGAGTAACAACAAAAACCCAGGAAACATCAAATCAACCCTCATCCAATCTCGTATTCGGGGGGTTTCGGGCCTGCACCCCTTATGGAGTACATCAGCGTCAACGTCATTGGACATGCCGCAATTAGAGTTATCTACCATCTCACCAATGACGAATCTGTCCCTGAGAGCGAGCGATTAAATCACAGCTAACATCGCCACGTTTCTAAAAAGCTCGCGATATTTAAAATTTTCTCCATGAATTCACTCCCAATCGGACCCGGGAATTGTGGGGAAATGCCGTGAGACGGACCCGAGGAGGACCCCGATGGTGTGGATGCGGGGCACCCAGTGATCTTAATCTGACGCCGCAGGTTGGGAAAAATAAAGTATACGGATAGTCTGTGAAAGTTTCGGAACGAGAAAACTGAAATTTAGCCTAGGAAATTTACTTTTCTATACAGATTGTCGAAATTGGTAGAATTAGTTGGTAGTATTACGCGATGCAAAGTCGCATTCAAGTTTTGATGTTGGTTAGGGGTGAGACGGGTTGTTCGATGGGCCCGGCAAGGTAAGGGATGGCATCAATAACAGTTTAACCAATTAGGTGCCTAGCCCTGTGACTCGGGCTAAACTTGGCCTGGCTTAGAGGCTCCAGTTGTCAACAGGAGTGGAGCTCGAGAATCACCGAAGACCCTTCGATCCCCCAGCTTTTTTACAACGACATGTCTGGTGTAACTCTCTTTTCTAAGTGAGTCGAATAACAACAAAGACAGAACACCACAGTCTTTAGGCGTATTGCCTCAACCTGAAGAAGAAATGGATAGATATTAATGCTTGCGACCTAAGCTGTATACTAACACGATGTTCGTTTCCTTTAACGCCTTCCTCCAGTTCACTTATACCAATCCATCCATGGTATGCCGCCCATGAAGCCATGAACCCAGATAGATACCCAAAAGCCCAGATACCAAAACGCCATACCATCCATATCCATCAAAGAGCTATCGATACACAATCTGATGCATCTGGTCATGATGCCTCTCATCAGAACTCGAACTCGTCTTCTCGCTCTCAGGCGGCGGACTCGAATTGCTATCAGCAGGACTACTCGACTCGCTTCCCGTCCCTGTAACAAGCGCATCGTACATCAAACTCTTTTGCACACAAGTACATCTCTTCAAAAGCTCTTCACATCTCTCCAAACGTGCAAGTAACTCCTTAGTAGGTTTGCGACGAGTGCGCTTAGGAGCAGGTGTACTTGGAATACATTCTATTTTTGCCTAGCATTATTAGTCCTTCATCTCATATGTACTTGGTGTAATCAAGCTCACTTTGACGCAAAAAGAACATGGACTCTTACGGTCACATTTCTTCTTGCGCTGTTGACACAGCACACATGCTAGAATTCGTGGTGGTCGTTTTTGTTCAGGTGCCATACTGTCTGTATGTATGTCAGCACTAATAGGCGTTTGAATAAGAAAAAAAGAATGAAGATATTCCCAAAACTGGTTTGCATCTCGGTCTAGGAGCAGAATTCTGTCCGAGGCGGACGAACTGGGGTATTTGCTGTCAAACGCATCATCCTGTTGATTCTGTCATTCTGGTATGCCCGTAGAAGCGGACTCTTGTCAGAACCCGAGTGGGTATCGGGGTCGGGAAGTCAACGGGATCCGTGTCTCGATAACCCGGATCCACACCCCTTTCGGTGCAACGGACTCGAAAGCACCCCCGTCAAAGTGGTATTAAGACCCTCCGACGACCTTTGGCCTCATGATGCTACCACCTTTTATTCTATCTGTAGTTCTATACTACACTTTTAACTTTGTTATATCCGTCTTTCATTTTATATACATCTTTAATAATCTCCTAATACTCCAACCTTAAAACTGTATGTGAAACTCGTCTCATCCCTTATTCACACACGAGTTGACACAAGGTGAACAGATATAAGCCTCCACGGCCAGACCCTTTCGTCTCGCTGGTATGGCTGCATCTCACACCCCCGGTGAGGCACGCTCAGAACATAGCAGCCACGACACCATTGTCGACATGGACACTACACCGAACGAGAAACCCCCGGCTCCCAAGGAGGAGGACAAGACAAGCTCAAGCGATGAGGGTTCGCAGAGCGAGGAGATGGTCCGCCGACACTCCATCGTGCGCGATCTCGCTCGTCAATACACCAACACATCGTCTCACTTCCAAGGCAGTCAAGCAGATCTCTTCAATGCAGGCGATCCCAATTCTCCTCTCAACCCTCATAGCGAGAAGTTCAACGCTAGAGCTTGGGCCAAGTCTGTAGCCAAGTTCATGGGCGACAATGGCTCTGGCTTTCGACAGAGCGGTATTTGCTTTGAGAACATGAACGTCTTTGGCTACGGTGCTGAGACAGACTACCAAAAGGATGTTGGTAACATCTGGCTGAGTGTTCCAGGCATGGTACGAGAAGTCTTTCAACCCACCGCCGGTAAGCGAAGGATCGATATTCTTCGTGGCTTTGATGGTGTTGTCAATGCCGGAGAAATGCTCGTTGTTCTTGGCCCCCCTGGCTCAGGATGTTCTACATTCCTCAAGTCATTGTCCGGAGAGACCAACGGTATCTACATTGACGACAAGACATACTTCAACTACAACGGTATCACCTCCGAGGAGATGCACAAGTATCACAAGGGTGAAACCATCTATACCGCTGAAGTCGATGTTCACTTCCCTATGCTTTCGGTCGGCGACACACTCACCTTTGCCGCGCGCGCTCGATGCCCTCAGAACTTGCCCAAGGGGATCAACCACAACCAGTACAGCGACCACATGCGAGATGTCGTCATGGCTATGTACGGCATCAGCCACACCATCAACACACAGGTTGGCGATAACTACATCCGAGGTGTATCAGGCGGAGAACGAAAGCGCGTGACAATCGCTGAAGCAACACTCTCAAACGCACCCTTCCAATGCTGGGACAACTCAACCCGAGGTTTAGATTCCGCCAACGCGGTTGAGTTCTGCAAAACCCTCCGTTTACAATCCGAGCTGTTCGGTCAGACATGTGCTGTCTCTATCTATCAAGCTCCCCAGTCAGCGTACGATCTGTTTGACAAGGCCCTCGTTATTTACGAAGGACGCCAGATCTTCTTTGGACGTGCCGATGAGGCGAAGCAGTACTTTATCAATCTCGGCTTCGAGTGTCCCGATCGTCAAACCACTCCCGACTTCCTGACTTCCATGACTGCACCAGGCGAGCGCGTCGTGCGTCCCGGCTTCGAGGGCAAGGTCCCGCGCACACCTGATGAGTTCGCCACGTGCTGGAAGGAATCCCGCGAGTATCAGCTCGTCCGCTCCGAGATCGACACCTACAAGAGTCTCTATCCGCTCAACGGTCCCGCCGCCGAGGCGTTCCGCGAGAACAAAAAGTCCGCCCAGGCAAAGGGCCAGCGTCCAAAGTCCCCCTTCACCCTGTCGTACATGCAGCAAGTCCAACTCTGCCTCTGGCGAGGCTGGAAGCGTCTCATCGGTTCACCGGGTGTTACCATCTTTGCGCTTATAGCAAACACGTGCACAGCATTTATCGCTTCTTCTCTCTTCTACAACATGCAGCCCACGACGGATGACTTCTTCAAACGCGGTGCTGTTCTCTTCCTCGCCGTCTTGTCCAATGCCTTTGCATCTGCCCTTGAAATCTTGACCCAGTACTCCCAACGCCCCATCGTCGAGAAACATGCTCGCTACGCTTTCTACCATGCTTCTGCCGAGGCGTTTGCGTCCATCTTGGTCGATATGCCGTACAAGATCTCTAATAGTATTCTGTTCAATGTCACTCTTTATTTCATGTCCAATCTTAACAGGGAGGCGGGTGCATTCTTTTTCTACCTTCTTGTTTCATTCATCATGGTTCTCGCCATGTCTGGTATCTTCCGATCTATGTAAGTCCTCCCCCCGATCCGCTCAGCTCATCATCACACCGCAACATCACTAACATACATTTCCAGTGCCTCACTCTCTCGTACCCTTTCACAGGCCATGGTTCCTGCCTCGCTGTTGATTCTCGCCCTCGTCATCTTCTCGGGTTTCGTCATTCCAACCGACTACATGCTGGGCTGGTGTAGATGGATCAACTATCTCGATCCAGTCGCATACGCCTTCGAGTCCCTCATGGTCAACGAGTTCTCCGGCCGCAACTTCACCTGCACAGACTTTGTTCCCAGCAACACCGTCTCCGGATACGAGAATGTAGGAGGCCTGAACCGAGCTTGTTCAGCCGTCGGCAGTGAGCCCGGTAGCACTGTCGTCAACGGCGATGCTTTCCTCAACAAATCGTACAAGTACTACCACTCTCACAAGTGGCGCAACGTTGGCATCATCATCGCCATGACCATCTTCAACCACATCGTCTACATCATCGCTACTGAGTACATCTCCGCCAAGAAGTCAAAGGGTGAAGTCCTCGTCTTCCGTCACGGCCAGATACCCTCTTCCACCAAGACGAAATATGACCCCGAGTCCGCTGTCACGGGCCCCGTACCTACCGCTGAGACGTACAACAACGAGAACGCCAACATTCAGCGCTCCACTAGCGTCTTTCACTGGAACAATGTGTGCTACGACATCAAGATCAAGGGCGAACCACGACGTATTCTCGACAATGTTGACGGATGGGTCAAACCAGGAACTCTCACAGCTCTCATGGGTGTATCAGGTGCCGGAAAGACCACTTTGCTCGACTGTCTCGCCGATCGAATCTCAATGGGCGTCATCACCGGTGAAATGCTTGTCGATGGCAAGATCCGTGACTCATCATTCCAGCGAAAAACAGGATACGTGCAGCAGCAAGATCTTCACCTCGAGACCAGCACCGTCCGTGAAGCCTTGACTTTCTCTGCTCTTCTTCGCCAGCCTGCCTCCACACCGCGCGCCGAGAAGATCGCCTACGTTGATGAAGTCATCAAGTTGCTGGACATGCAAGAGTATGCTGACGCAGTCGTTGGTGTCCTCGGCGAGGGTCTCAACGTTGAACAGCGCAAGCGTCTTACCATTGGTGTTGAGCTCGCCGCCAAGCCTCCCCTGCTTCTCTTCGTCGACGAACCTACTTCCGGTCTTGACTCACAGACGTCCTGGGCTATTCTCGATCTTCTCGAGAAGCTCTCAAAGGCAGGCCAGTCTATCTTGTGTACCATCCACCAACCGTCTGCAATGCTCTTCCAGCGCTTTGACCGTCTTCTCTTCCTTGCAAAGGGCGGACGCACCATCTACTTTGGCGACATTGGCGAGAACTCGGAGACCTTGACCAACTACTTCGTCAAGAATGGCTCTGATCCTTGCCCCAAGGGTGATAACCCTGCTGAGTGGATGCTTGAGGTCATCGGTGCGGCGCCTGGTTCACATACCGAGATCGATTGGCATCAAGTCTGGCGTCAGAGCCCCGAGTATCAGGATGTTCAGACTGAGCTACAGCGTCTCAAGGCTGAGGGTGAGGCCCGTAACGAACCCCACGATAGCAACTCTGAGGATTACCGCGAGTTTGCTGCGCCTTTCTGGGAGCAGCTTCGCCTTGCTGGTTACCGAGTCTTCCAACAGTACTGGCGCACTCCCTCTTACATCTACTCCAAGGCTGCTCTCGTCATTCAACTCGGTCTCTTCATTGGTCTCGTTTTCCTCAATGCTCCGCTGACCCGCCAGGGCCTGCAGAACCAGATGTTTGCTATCTTCCAGGTCCTCACCGTGTTCGGTCAACTCGTTCAAGGCCAGGTAAGTCTTGATTTACTCCCACAATTTTCAGCATACACTAACTTGTTCAGATGCCTCACTTTGTCACCCAACGCTCCCTCTACGAAGTCCGCGAACGCCCCTCCAAGACATACAGCTGGAAGGTATTCATGCTCTCTCAGATCATTGCAGAGATCCCATGGAACACCCTCATGTCTGTCTTCCTCTTCGTCACCATCTACTATCCTGTTGGATTCCAGAAAAACGCCGAATTCGCTGGCCAGACTGCCGAGCGAGGTGGTCTGATGTGGCTTCTCTTCTGGCAGTTTCTCATCTTCACGTGTACATTCGCCAACATGTGTATCTCTATCGTCGATACCGCCGAAGCAGGAGGAAACATTGCCAACGTTCTTTTCATGATGTGCTTACTCTTCTGTGGTGTCTTGGCGTCACCTTCTAACATGCCGGGCTTCTGGATCTTTATGTATCGCGTGTCTCCGTTCACGTATTTGGTGTCTGCGATCTTGTCGACGGGTCTCGCCAACACACAAGTCACTTGCGCGGCCAACGAGTACACCAAGTTCAAACCTCCGAGTGGTGAGACCTGCTACCAGTATCTCGAGGATTACATGGGTAAGGCGGGTGGCTACCTCTTAAATCCCAACGCTACCTCTGAGTGCGACTTCTGTACCATCAAGGACACCAACGTTTTCCTCAAGGCTATGAGCTCCAGCTACGACCACCGGTGGAGAGACTTTGGTATCGGAATGGTGTACATTGTCTTCAACATCTTTGGAGCCTTGTTTCTTTACTGGCTTGTTCGCATGCCCAAGAACAAGAACAAGAGCAAGAAGTAAATCACCGCCAATGGTAATACACCACACACAACTTGAGCTTTGGCTCTTTTTTTATTTTTATTTTTGGTACAAGGATTCTGTTTCAGAGAACTACTATAGACTGGTTTGGGTTTTTTACTTTTAATTAGAATTGCAATCATGGGCTGTCAGATTTAGACTTGTAGGAAGCTCAATAGCACATTGTCAATATTACGCTCTCTACCTGCCACTCGCGTGCCTCATCAGTGGTTATCAGATCACCATTTGGAACACTGATACTGTGAATAATAATTCTTCTCTATTCCTGACTCATAGGTAACGTCTCTTTGTCAATCACTTCAGATGGGTCCTCCCTTGTCCCGTTATTTCCTTGGCTCCCGGCATTTCCTGTGTTGCCGATATTACCGATATAACCACCAAACGCTGACGTTTGAGATTTTGCAAATGGGTCATTTCTAGCCTATAGCGCGGCAAGTAATGCCGATGGCGCCTGAAGGAGTCGCATGTGTAACTCGTAGAGTTGTGGTGGTTGGGATTTTGTAAGAGAATTGGTTGACAACGTTTGAGGTGACATTAGAATCGAGACACCTGAAGATTGGACGTCAAGGCATCTCTGAGCCGGCACAAGATCAATTGGCTTTCTAAACTGGCCTATCTTTGACTACGAGATTACACCAAATACTTAGGCCTTCAGGCTTTGAACCTTTTCAATCAATTGCTAGATTGGATGGCTACTTGAACCTCGGCCCAGTGGAGGAGACTGGTGATGCAATTTGCACCAATACCAGACACAACTATACCAAGACGGCAGTATTCTCATACTCAAACGAGTTTGACAACGCCATAGGCATAACCTTGATTCATAATCAGATACCTGATCCTCACCGTATTACAAAACCTCTCTCTTTTCATCATTAATTTGTCCATCCCCCTCCAATCATATCCCCACTACCGTCCGGCCGAACATCCAGATGCCGGGAAGATCTGCTCCATCGGAGGATGAACCCCGCGGGCCGCAAACACACCCGCTTTAACCCCGACCCCAGCATCACTAATACATAAACTCCAACATATCCATCCTCACTCTTCAACCATGATCTATCTTGTCAGTCATCTCAAGTCAAAATGGCTGTCGACACTGCAGATAGCGTCTGCCCCACACTCCGCGATGAACCCATCACTGATGAAAAATCCAAAGACGACGCAGCTTCAACACCAAGCGAGGGCAACAATGATGAAGAGAACCAAACCTGTACAACAAATGATACAGGCGAACCTCCAGATGGTGGGTTACAAGCATGGCTTCAAGTCGTAGCAGGTCATCTTGTTGTGTTTAACTCATGGGGCTACCTCATCAGCTTCGGTATCTTCCAACCCTACTACGAAGAACAATTCTCCCTTCCTCCTTCAACAATCTCTTGGATCGGAAGTCTAGAAGTCTGCCTCATTTTCTTCATCGGTACATTCTCCGGCCGAGCTTTCGACGCAGGATATTACCGCACTGCACTAGCTGTAGGCCTGTTCCTCCAGGTTTTAGCCATCTTCATGACGAGTATCGCATCCTCATACTGGCAAGTCCTCCTTGCGCAAGGAATCTGTCAAGGCCTTGGAAATGGAATCATCTTTGCGCCGACTATAGCAAACTTGTCGACGTATTTCACCAGCAAAAAGACGATTGCTATATCTGCCGCTGCATGTGGTGCTGGGACGGGAGGAATTGTGTTTCCCTTGATTGCGCAGCAACTTCTTCCCAAGATTGGGTTTCGATGGGCGGTGAGGGTTATGGGATTGGTGGTTGCTGTGTCGTCCATGATTATCATGATGATTGCCAAGACGAGACTCAAGGCGAGAAAGGCTGGGCCGCTTGTTGAATGGGCTGCGTTCAAGGAACCGGCGTATGTCCTCTTTGCGGCGGCCATGTTCTTTACCTTGTGGCCGACTTGGATCTCGTACAACTATGTAAGTTACATCTCTCTCAACTGGCTTTTGTGTCAGATGCTGATCATGTCCAGGCCCGCCAATACACAACCGACAAACTCTCCGGTTCAGCATCAGACTCATTCCTAATCCTCATCGTAATAAACGCCGTCGGCATTCCAGGACGCATGATATCCGCCTTTCTCGCCGACCGCCTCTTCGGTGCCATATCCGTCTTCATCCCTACGATTCTCTCCGCCTCACTATGCCTCTATCTCTGGTCGCAAGTACACTCACTAACAGGAATGTTTATCTGGGTAAGCATATTTGGCTATTTCGGCGCAGCGATACAGAGTCTATTTCCCTCATGCTGTGCGACCTTGACACCAGATTTGAGTAAAGCTGGGACCAGAATTGGAATGATATTCTCAATTATTAGTTTCGCGGCGTTGACGGGTTCGCCTTTGGCTGGGAAGTTGATGCAAGTTACTGGGGGAAGTTATTTGGCGGCGCAGGTTTGGGGAGGGTCGAGTATGATTTTGGGAATGGGTTTGCTATATGCTGCGAAAAGGGCCGAGGATAGACAAAAGTAATTGATTAAATAGATCATAGACATATTAGATCATTATCATAAATTAATTGAAGCAATCAATGCCAAGGTATCATACCACGATTTGCTGTTGTTGTCATTCGCCCGCATCAATTGTATCCCCGCGACGTCCCAGCATCCAATGATTGCTTCTAAAATTTCATCACCACCAAAGTCCTCTAAAATCCAACATCACCACCCCTCCTCCTCTTCCCAAGCATGTCCCCAACACCATGGATATGTCGAACCTGCACAAGAGCATTAACGCGCTCTCACATGCGCCAATTCGTGCGCTTCGCAACCAATGGTCCGTCCTCCCCTCTCAATCCCCCCCAAAAGTGTTCTAGCTAACCATCCCAGATGCCTCACCACTCCTCGCACCCGCCCTCCTCCAACGCGCCCAATCCCTCACCACCGAACACGATGACCTCCAGAAAACCCTCAACAACTCCTTTGACTCCAACGTAGCCAAGCGCGTCGGCGAACTCTCCCGCGTAGCCGAAGCCCTCAAAGCATGGCAAACCTCCCAAGCGTCCGTCGCCGAGTTAACCTCGATGCTCAACGACCCCGATCAAGATGCTGATCTCGCTGCTATCGCCCGCGATGAACTCAGCTCCGAGACAGGAAAACTCGAATCCCTCGCTCGCAGACTATCAGCAAGTCTAACACCCCGCCATCCCTTCGCCGATTTCCCATGCATGCTTGAATTCCGTCCTGGCCCTGGCGGTCTTGAAGGACGGTACTTTATGGATACCTTGTTCAAGATGTACAAAGCGCTGTGCATGCGACGAGGCTATCGGCATACAGTGGTCAAGTACGAATTCGCCGATACCGCAGGTGACTCGTCTTCATCAGCTGGCGAGAATCCCCTCCAAGAAGCCATTCTCGAAGTACACGACCAAGGCGCCTTTGACATTTTCCGCAGCGAAGCAGGCATGCATCGAGTCCAACGCATTCCCAGCACCGAGACTAAAGGCCGTGTACACACCAGCGCCGTAGCAGTCTGGGTTCTTCCCTCGTTCCCTGAGAATGGCGCAACGAATATCGACTTTGACGATCCCGAGAGTGACTTTTACGTCAATCCTCAAGAGGTAAAGATCGAAACGATGCGAGCTAGAGGTGCTGGAGGTCAGCACGTCAATAAGACCGAGTCTGCGATTCGCATGACGCATTTACCTACTGGTACTACTGTGTCGATGCAGGATCATCGTTCGCAGCAGCGTAATCGTGAAGAAGCATGGAAATTGCTCCGATCGCGAATTGCTGATCAGCGACGAGAAGCTCGTGAGGAGGAAGCCTCCAAGTTGAGGAATAGTGTTCTTTCAAAAACGCAGATCACAAGAGGTGATAAGATTCGCACATACAACTACAACCAAGACCGATGTACCGACCATCGTGCTGGCGTGGATGTTCACGATTTGCCGAATGTGCTAGAGGGTGGTGAAAAGTTGGATAGAATCATGGACGGCGCAAAAGACTGGCTGGTCAACAAGGACATTGAACTTCTCATGGCCGAGGAGGAAGCCAAAGAGAAGATGAATGGCAAGAAATAGAAATGTACAACACTGTAGCATAGATCTTGTATTATCATGTACAGAACCCGCTGTAGGGACCCAAAACTCTGTTGAATAGATGACAATATCCCACACTTCATATCTTCGTGCCATTATACGTATCAAGAAACGAACCAAACTCCGGCACGCATCCGATGAGGATACTGCGCTCCCAGCCAACTCCATGCAGCAAAGCAGTTCCATTTCACATTAATCCTCCAAGAACCACCTTTCCAATACTAGCTACCTCTGTCTTGACATGGCTTCGACTCTGCTCTTCAAAGTCTCGCACTATGCCCTGCACGATTATCTTGCGTACGCGAGAGTCCGCTTTTGTGAAGAGTTCGGCGACAGGTGCAGAACACTCTCTAGGTGACGGAACCAGCGCCAGAAATCTCGTGTAGCAATCAATCAACACATCGCACAGCGTCGCAAACGTCTCGAAGTAATCGGGATCAAATGGCAAAGACGGCGTCAAGAGAAAAGTATACTCCTCTCCAGGAAGAAGATCTGTTTCCGAAGCCGCAAAGTTCATCACAGCCGGCGCAGGTCCACCCGCAGCTGGCAAAGAAGCCATTTCGTCGGCCATGGGGTGCATGTCAGCTGCTGATGTTGAGCGTCGAGATTTACCGCCTGGTCGACGGAACATGCTTGGAAGACGCGCGCGGGTAAGTGATGCGGCGGTGGATGATTCGCCGTGGAGTTGTTGAAACGAGTCGAATTCGGAGAGGAGTGAGTTTAGACTTCGGAGGAATTCGATGGATGTGGAAGAGTAGAGGTCGATGATTGTAGGGATGGAGAGACCGAGGAGGAGATGATTCGTTGCTTTGCGACCGAGTTTTCGGGCGTCGAGAGAGGGCATGCGATTGAGGTCTGTTTTCTCGAAAAGATATGTCTTGAACCAGTAAATACGGCCTTCATGACTGTTCTGCTGTTAGCTGCTGAACCCAAGACTCTGCGCTCATTGTAACATACGCTTTCCGTAGATACTCCAACGTCGCGATGCGCTTATTCGCAAGCTCCGTAACATGATGATGCATGATACTCGCCTCATTCTGCTGCCACATTCCCGATGTCCCAACCGCACCATTCGGCATTATCCCCATCGGTGTATTCGGCACAATCCCGCCATAAAGGGTCGTCGACCCGGTCGCACTACGAGCCAACATCTGAGCTTCCACAGGCGCACTCTCTACACCGTCTGGTCTAGGCGCTACTTTGGCAGCAGCAGAGAGAGCGTAATCCGGTAGCGCAGGAGGCGCCGTAGCATCCGTTACAAAAGCGCTTGGCCCGTTTCCAAAAGAACTCCCCCGTCTACTCGACAATGAGGCTTTTCGCGAGAACGAGGCTTTGCGGTCTTTGGGGACGATGTTGGGAATGCTTGTGTTTAGAGGATCAACGGCGTGGCCGTCGCGCGTGGTGGGACGAGAAGCGGCGTTTGAGGAGAATATTGATGTCGAGAAGATGGGCGTACCCGTGCTATTCGGTGTTTTGGGAGGCATGTTTGACGAATCTGGTCTGGCCAGGTCCTACAGTAATTCTGTTTCTTTCTCTTTCCGTTGGCAGTGGATAGGTAGGCGTAGCCGTGCGTTAAGGAGGGTGAGGGGTGTGGATGATCGGCAGTCGATTTAGCCAACAGCTGGCGTTTTCCAAGAGCCGCACGCGGATACAGCGTCGCAATGAGTCCCACGAGGATTGAGATTAAGGTGTTTGCGTCAAGCGTCGATGATACGCATATTGGCGCTCAGCATCGTTTTTTGCGTTTAGTTTCGTTTCGATTATTGGGTCGTGAATCTGTCGTCAAGTTTAATAATATCAATTGATCGTCGCGCTCGCTCGTAACTGAAGAAAGATGGTGGTGAAAGGGTGTATTCTGACCTTGAACCCCTGGTTTGGATGCCGAATGTGGTTTGGGGCGGTAATTGCTTTTGGAATAGAACCTAAGGAAAATATAAGATCCAGGGCCTCAACATGGGTAAGGGTTTCTTGAAGATCCGCTAACCACCTCCAGCGAAAACCAGCTACCCTATCTACGGAATGCCCACCATTCTTGGCAAGACTTGCATATAGATTCATTTCGTGATGTAAAAGTGAAGAAAAAGGACCGATTGAGAGGTTGATTGTTTATTTAGATGTCATTATCATCGTACATATTGATCCATAAAGGAGTCCAACATGCAAATCAGGAGAAGATGATACTGCCTACTACCGTAAAGAGCTGACTACCCTATAGAATCAAAATATACTCTAACGGCATGGGAGAATTACAAGAATGATACACTGGACTTACTCAATAATTCTTCTTTAATTTTTTTGGTTTTCAAATAAACTTGGGAACCGGTTTTGACAAAGCTTTTAGGGTGAATAACCATTTACTCGCCGCTTATCCTGTGTCTACTACGGGGAGACTACAATTTACCGTATGAATAGTTGACATTTTGAGTGATCGGATGCTCTATTCTTGGTCCTGGCTATATATAACATTTTAAGATCTATTTTCTTCAAAAACAGCATTTGTAGCATCAGGCGACATCTCTACCTAGCCTTCGAAACAGTCCAAAGTTCCAGAGCCTCGATTTAAGCTCAACCTAGCACGCTAACACCATGACTTATGCAACCCCAAGACCCCTCACTGCTCACTCAACTCACAGCAACTTCACGACCTGTATCTTCAAAAAGAGTAAACAACACATGCATGACCCAAAATGACAAAAATTCACATCTTACGCCATGGACAGGCTCTGCACAAGTACTCACGCTCTATCTCATTTCTTACTAAGCTAATAAAACCAGCGTAGAAAGAGGCTATCCTCATCGCGACCCTCCTCTCACAGACCTAGGTACACGTCAAGCAAGAAACGTCCAACAAACCATCAAAATCCAACCTGATCTCATCATCGTATCGCCTATGACAAGAACCATACAAACAATGTACATCGTCTTCCGCTATCTTCTCCACAGCAACAAAACACAAGTCCAAGTATGGCCAGACCTCCGCGAAGCTCACGACGCAACCTGCAATAAGGGAATTTCACGAAAAGATCTAGCAGACAAGTTTCCCAATCTCGACTTTTCAGCTTGTCCTGAGAAGTGGGACTTTCCGACGCATACCCCGGATGATGCGACGGTACGAGCCGAAAGAGTCCGGCTGCGGTTGAAGGAGACTGCTAGGGTTGGGGGCTACAAGAACATCATGCTTGTCACGCACCGGGGTTTTGCTGCGTTTCTGGTGCAGGATGAGAGATTCAGTGTTTGTGGTAAGATTACCAATACTTGGTGAGATTTTGGCTGATGATATAGAACACCGATCCTATCGTTTTGCTACGAATGAAGAAGTGGAAAAAGCGAGGCATGGAGTTCACGTAGATACAGGGCTGAAGCAGGACTTTGGTCCGACAGTCTTGATACCAGCTGAAAAGCCGAAAACTCGTCAAGAGTAATCAGGCAGTGTGAAGGAAGCTGACGGATACTATCAATAGATGAATGAAAACCCCCTGATCCAAGAGCATCATTTCCAGGCTTGGAAGATCATGGGATTTGGGGAATAATTGTTAATAACCTCGGACTACAAGTGCTAACCTCGTCTCACTAAGCAAACATTGATCAGCTGAAATTATTGCTAGAAGTGTCGAGTGGTGGCCACGTCAACATAAGCGGAATGCCACCCTTCCCTCAGCAGTCATCCTCGCAATCACCGAGCCCCATATCAATTCTCACATTTGGGGTCCATGACAGCTTGAAGTAAGCCGGAACAAACCCACAATATTAAACAACGTTTCAAAACACAACCTCGAAATCTAATTGGAGAAACAAGGTCCAGCAGCGGAGAGATCCATCAGTAGTTTAAATTAAACGGCGTGCTCAGACTCAAAAGTTAATCTGGTCAGCTAAGCCTCGCGAGTATATATTTACAGCACCATCCTTCATCGTTGCATCAGTGGCGGTGTTACCGGATGTGCTGCAACTCCACGCTTACAGGCCCTTGGGGGCCATTAGAAACTATTTACGTTATTTCGTAAGCCAAGCCACTGCAGGGCTGGCCAGTAACTGTAATTATCTCCGCTGATGGTGGAGATTGGGATGAGAAATGTCAGCACTAGTAGGGCTGAGCTCGGGATAACGGCAGTTTAAATAATCTCCCAATCCCAAATTTTATCAAGAGGAAAAAAATAATAGCTTTACTTATTTCTTCTCTCTTTTACTTCCAGAGTATTCGTTTCACTGGGAATAATGGCCCCCGTACGTCCGTTGTTGTACGTCGCCCTGGGGCTTCTCATGGTGGTATCCA
Source organism: Fusarium burgessii (assembly GCA_002980515.1). Taxonomy (NCBI): domain Eukaryota; kingdom Fungi; phylum Ascomycota; class Sordariomycetes; order Hypocreales; family Nectriaceae; genus Fusarium; species Fusarium burgessii. Next base: position 2,429 of record PVQA01000160.1, on the reverse strand, counting down.
TCATCGAGCTCTCCTTCATCTCAGGTATGGTCGGATGGCTACACGGCAACGCGAGCGGAACTTTCTCCTTTGAGTACCGCGGTACAGAACATCGTCTCAAAGGCGAGCCTGCGAATCTCATCACGGACCAAGGGCATACCAGCAACGGAGCAGCTGGAACAGCCTTTGTCCTCATCGGCTGTGGAGGAATTCTCGCTTTGATTCTTCGCAACAGACAAAATCCTGGGAAATTCAGTCGACTATTCTATAACCTCTGGCTCGTTGTCAACGTTTTAAGCTTACTGCTTGTTCTCACGGCTCTTATTTATACCTTTGTTGTTACGAACAATCATAACGGACAACGTATCAACCCTGGTGTTGCGGCGGGACTTGACGATGATGAGAAATACCCTCTTGAATCATGGGCACCTCAGAATTGGTATTCGGCAATGCTGAAACTCAACCTCACAAACTCGCATGAGAGAAACGACATTGAACATCACCTGCGTCTCATGAGAGGCTGGCAGTATAACCTTATCCCTTTCTTCATCATCCACCTTGCCGAGACTGGCCTTGCACTCTGGGATGCCATGTTACGACGAAAGGAGCCTGTACCAGCTTATGCGCCGCCCAAGCACAGCGTCTAAGACGAGAATTACATATACGAAACGGATTGAGATCCTTGCATGAATGGAGCATTATCTTTTATTAGGTACATAAACGAAGAAATATGGCATCTAACCTCGACACAAAATATATAGAGGCTGAATATTATAATAGTTTAATAGTATATACTGAATTATCTACTCACCTGCCTTATTGGGAATGGAGTCCAGTAACTCAATTGTGATTACAAATCTTGTATACGAAAGGGCGCAAATGACTCACTGGTACGAGCAGTGGGGCTTCGGCTTCTCAACACCATAAAAGCCATCATCACCAACCTCACGATACTTGAACTCATATAATCATCAACCAACCACATCAAAATGACGTATACGCTCTTCATTGGAAACAAGCGCTACTCCTCCTGGTCAATGCGACCATGGGTTCTCCTCAAAGCCCTCCAGATCCCCTTTGACGAGAAACTCAACCTCTTCAAACCTGGTCTTCGTCAACCTGACTTTCTCGCTTTTTCACCAACTGGAAAGGTCCCCTGTCTTCACGATGGAGAAACATCAATCGTTGTTTGGGACTCTCTAGCTATCTGCGAGTACATCGCTGAGCAGTATCCCACCGCTTGGCCAACCGACAAAGCAGCCCGTGCCTTTGCCCGCAGCGCGGCGGCAGAAATGCACTCTGGCTTTGACGCCATTCGTGACGAGTGTTCTATGAACGTTGGTTTGAGGATTGAACTTGGAACACCGAGTGAAGCGCTGCAAAAGGATATCAACCGCTTTAATGCGCTTTTCAAAGAGGGGTTGGAAAAGTTTGGTGGACCGTGGTTGGCCGGTGATAAGTTTACGATTGTGGATGCTTTGTATGCTCCTATTGCTTCTAGGGTGAAGACATATGGTATTGAGTTGGAGGGTCCTGCAAAGGAGTATGCTGATCGTTTGTTTGAGCATGAAGCTGTTCAGGAGTGGATCCAGGGTGGGATAAAGGAGACGAGTAGAGAGCCTTTTCATGAGGAGGATTGTTTGAGAGGACGAAAAGTCTTGAAGGACTTGACCAAGGAGTAGGACATTGAATGGTAATTAGGGGCATACTGGGAGGCAGAGTGTTGGTTATAGCTTCAACAATATAATAAAATGATCCTTAGGTGTTTTGGGCAGATAAATCAGTTTTAGTAGGTACTTCAGCCGCTAATTCTGCTCCAGGGAGGTTGCTGCAGAGCTCAGATATGCCATCTTGGTGAGAAGACGAAACTTCTTCCCCCATAGAATGAATGCAACCGCAAATGATATAATACAGAAAGCAGACCAGAATGAACGTATCCTGCACGCCCATGCTGTCGATCCAGGGTTGAATACCAATATCATCGTACAACCAGTGATGTTCCGGATGAGGATGGTCACCATCGTGATAGCTTCGCAATCGACTTCCTTGTAGCAGTCAACAACATAAGCCATCATAAGAGCAACTACAACAGTGAGTCCAAATCCAGTGAGTCCCATGGGCCATGCTTATAACAGGGCCAATCCAAGGTACCGCATTAGCTGCACCAACTCCATAGAGTAGGAGGCCGCCTGACATGAGAATGCTAGAGGGATGAACAACCAGAGATGAAGCTGTGCTAGGTCTTAGCAAGTGTAATACTTATCGAGATTGAGAAGCTTACTGTGAGAACGTGACGTGACAAAAGTATTGTCAACACCTAGCATAAGTAATGTCAAAGCCATAAAGATATTGAGTTATATGATCGATGTTTCAAGCGCACCTTCAATACTGTTAAAATATTTTAATATATAATATTTTAATTCTTTTAAAATTACGTATAAATATTAACT
>PVQA01000156.1:0-19109 GCA_002980515.1 Fusarium burgessii | reverse complement strand
AGAGGGGTTGTGGATGGTAAGTACCATGAGATGGCCGCACGAAAGGGCCGGATCGAAAGCACCCGGGGCCTCAACGAGTTCGGCAAGGCTATTGGGCATGGCTTGCAGTAGTCCAAACTCTAGTCCTCCACCTCGCCATTCACTTTAGCCCCGAGGCCCACGACAGTTGTGTCCAAGTATGACTGGCCGTTTATTCCTGTGGCACTCAATATGAGCCCTGATCAAACCCGAAACGAATAAGATTTAGATAACCGTTGGCTACTAAGAGCGGGCGTCCCTTTCCACTACCGTCAACGTCGCTGTAGACCTACACAGAGATATTTTTAGATTCCCCCGCATAACAACCGTCCTTTTTGCAATCTCCCCAGACTTCCTAGTAGCTTAGTTCTCGTAAAGCTCATTGCTGCTTTAGGGAATCACCAATGCGCGACTTGAAAGTCGACGTCATTAATGGATGTTGATTTCCTGGAGCTGAATATCTAGTGAGATTCTGTGTGGCTGGTCCTTGGCATTCTTGCCAAGCTTTGTCTATTTCTTTGACGATCACTAAGATCTCAATTTTGATGAAGGATCATGTCGATCTTGATCCCTGGCCCAGGTACCAGGTCCAGGGACGAAGACTGATCAACATTACTTTGAGATCCCGAGTTCCGCCAATAAAATCCATGCCGAGGATCCGGTAGCTTCAATGAGTGACGTACCGCCTCCTCTTACCTGGAAATGCGGCTCAATGTGATATCATTCACAAAGGCAACAGCTAGCTTGGGGTTAGTGTAAGCCATGCTCATTGCGGCGAGGGGCTTTTCCCTGAAGCCTAGCTGGGCTGGGAGGCTCTCGAGCGTTTGATGCCATTCTTGTCCTAGTGGTTAGAAGAAATTCCTCTCCAAACTTACCTAGGGTGCGTTTATGCTAACCTTGATGGAGTTCCTACTGTCTCACGATACTTCATCTCGTTCGCAGATCTGACAAACTTATTGTGGAGTTAAGAGTCTTAGGGAGGAGCGATTCGCCTCTTTTGGATGGCTAGAGTTGGCGAAGTACTATGTACGAGCCTCTGCGCCCTTGACCAAGTCCTTCCCCAATCCATCGAGCTTAAGGAGTGTAAGAAATGAAAGCAGTTACAGCCAATATGTAAAGGCTCGGGTGTAGACACAGTGTTCTCGTTAATGTGAACAAGCGATTACTCATTGATGGCCTTGTAGCGTCCCTTGCCACCCTTACCGCCCTTGTAGATGTTGATGTTGATGGTCACAGGCGCATTGAAGTCAATTTCACCAATGCACATTTGGAACTGGACATGTGAGTGATGGACAGGAAAACTGAGCACAAATTACTTACACCACTGTTGTTGCAGCAAATGATCTTCGCATTGCAAATCTCGGAGTCAGTGCAGGTTTGAACTACAAAGCGTCAGGTAAGTAGCATGGTTAAGGAGCAAAAGATACTTACCGCCATCGGCGCCGGTAGTGCAGCAGTATTGAGTTCCTGAAGAACAGGCATTTCCCTGCTGGTTGGCGGGGGGAGCTGGGCAGTCGTTGCTGTCGACGTCCCGTTTGGCTACTTCTAAGCACACATGAGGTTAGAGACGTTGTTAGATGCACCAAAAACAGCTTACAACGGAGAGCCGGCATTCTGGGCCAGGGAATGTCACTCAAAGCCGGGCCTCTAGGCTCAATGTCTCGAGTCTCAACCTCTGCAGCCGGTTCGGCGACAGGCGATGTCATAGTGCCTTGCAACAGGGCAAGACCGTAGAAGAGAATGGAAAGTTGCATGGTTACAGTGTGTAGCTTAAGCGCAGGGCGAGCAGCTGAAAATGGGGTGTAGACAGAGTGTGTGCTTGAGTAACGAGTGGAGTGGCGAGATGGTTGAAAGGTTGAAAGGTGGGTAGAGCGAGCGAGACAGACTGATACTTGTGCAGAGTCTTCTACACTACTTTGTTGATCAATGGCATCCCGTCTGGGAAATGTCTGAGCTGAAAAGGTCAATTCGCACCTGTTGCAACGCTGTGCATCTCCTACCGTTAGTTATGACTAGATATGACATAAAGTGTAGTCTGTGCTGAGGTTTGCATCTCGTGTTGGATCAGCGGAAGTCGGTGGATGGGTCAATGCGCATGCAAGGTGGTCCGGGTATACGGTAATAACCATTGATCAGCCAGCCATGGGGCCATTGAACATGCTGTGGTCAGTGGGCCTGCCGTTTCATGATAGAACTATTGAATGTAGCTGTAGCTTGTATTGTTGTCTTTTTCTAGGACCGTTTTCAAGGCCTATTGTTACACGTGATACGAAGTGGTTGCTCTTTGCTTGTTTCGAAGTTCTCGACTATCGGTCTGGCCATGATTGGAGGTTCACTGTCCTTTGTCTATTAGACAGAAGTATTTGCTTATATGTGAGGCCCGAGACTTTGATTCGTACTCGAGAATTCGTGCCGTTACATGCGTCAAGCCATTTTGTTGTCTTATTCACTGTTGGTTCCTGAATGTTGAGGGTCGAATGTACGTATGTATGTATATTTTCCGTCCGGGGGCCGTCGGCCCCGAACACTCGCTTATCATATACGTTATTATTGTTGAACAGGCACTGGGTGTCACGTGCAAGCAGGGATTCTTTAAGATTACAACCGAAATGGTAAAACCTCTAAGGGGCAGATTTCAGTAGAACACAACATGAATATACCAATCTGGATCAATGGACCGAATACACGTAATGTCTGACAAAAACAAGTAGGCTTGGGGCACAGACGTGTGCGTGCAGGGATACATTGGTATATACTCCGTACTTTTGTCATAATACGGTTTGCGCTCTCTTGACTAGCGGCGTGTACACGTGCGAGTTCGGTAGTTGATACTATTACCCCTGCGGGCTGTGCCGCCCTATAGGAAGCTGCCCAACCCTTTGACTATTTTTAACCCTCTCCACCGCACTTGTATCTCATATCCTCATTCGAATCGACGTATGCACTCGTTTGCAATTGCAGGAAGAGTGCCTACTTCGTAGTCAAAGAATCCGCCATAATCGCGTACATCGACGATAAAAGGTATCAATAGGAATACCTGCTCCGGCATTATATGCACAGCGGCGCAAAATCGTAACGATGGCGAGCTAGCGACGGTAGAAATGGTTTGGAGTTGCATCATGTATGATAGCATGGTGTTGTGCGGCGCTTCTAGTACACCTCGGCGGAATTTTATCCTGTCTTCGAGCTAGCTTCTGACTAATCCAACACTCATCCGACACCATATCCATGCTCTTAAACAGAACCAGCCAATACATACTATGTGATCCCGTCTGGCATGATAAAGAAGGCTCTGCATGCGCCTATGTACCAGGTTAGGATGATTTCCGCAAGGATAAAGCGAGGAATGATACGAAATCGGACTTTGAGCATTTCAGCGGCTATCGTTAAAGCATCGTCAAATGCAGAATCTTGCGCGAGGCAGAAGTCCAACACCGCTTCAACTAGCAGTCGAAAACTATTGCAATATACATGACCCGGACTTTGTTAGTTTGTGGCGGTCGGGAAGGCGAGTTAACAGAATTATAGAACTGGCGATTTCGGGTTATAGCAGCATTCGAATGCATGCTTCCTTAGCCGCCCCTCAGACGGAAGTATTTTTGTAGGCAACTTCTCCTCGAGGGACATCATCGGTGAATCTGGGGCTGAACATAGTATGCTGCTGTCCAGAACACCTGATGAGCTTTACGTCATGGTTATATAACCTTCGGCAACGCGGCAACGCTTGAATCGTAGGTGCTTCATATGTTTGCTGCTGAATCAATCTGGTAGATTATGTTGCGAAAGGAGGTGCTATGACCTGATTATTATTAGCCATGACATATGTGGCTTCGGGGGTTTCGCTGGGAGCGCCCAGGAATGTTTGATCCATGACGGAAACTGCAACAGCAACCCCCGATGCCTAATGCAAGCTACGTGATAAACCTGGCAAGGAAACCAGCAGAGGGTTCTTAGACACTGAATGGTACATGGTAGGCGCGACAATAGCATTGTCTATGAGAACAGATAGTCTACATGGCGCCCAGACCTCCCGCCTCCCAAAGCTTCACCGCGTTTCTAGTCTTTAGGTTACCAGCGATGCCTTAACTATTGCACCGCCGAACCCCACATTAATAAAGAGTTGATGACAGCATAGCCTCATCACGACGCATTCATAACCACCATTTTCCGCACTAGGTTCGCCGAACATTCTCCTTCTTACAAACCATATGCTGATTAATTCTGATAGCCTTAGCGAGGTAGATCTTACACAAATAAGGCATTATGCAAAGGCCTTTACATAGGCTTTTTCTCTCAATTTCTGCATATTTAATTAACTTATATTAAAACTCAGTAGTAGCTAAGCTTCTTCTACAGCTATAGCTTCCTTGGCATAACAATGATTCTTCTTTCTTTAACTGTAGCCAACTAAATCCCCTCTTTTCTTCTCACCCTCCCCGGAGCATATGGAATAATAACGGTGAGAAGTAAGCCACAAGTCAGAAAAAAAGGATGACCTCATTAGTTAAGCTTTAAGGAAGAAAACTCAAAATAGCCTTCAATAAAAGGGTTACATCAAACATGCAAAGTTGCCGCAAATAAACAAAAACACAGTTACAAAAGAGTGGCAACTGTTCATTCAGGGAAAGGGCAAGTTCTAGTTAGGCTGCAACAATTAAATATAAATATCACCTTTCTCTTCCTCTCATAATCACTGGCAGAACCATCATTCTTCTATTCAAACTTGGAATTTATCTGATTACCAATCACAATATTCTGCTTAAATATAATTTTTCATACCCACATCACACCTCGTCGCCATGAAGCTCAACCTTGCAACTGTTGGATGCGTCCTCCTTGGCCTTGCCACTGCCTTTCCTGGGTCACAGGGTGAGCCTGATCTTGATGGTATGTCTACTCGCTCGAATAACGACTGTATATGCAGCTAATATCTTATAGCCCGGGGCGAGGTGTCCTGCTCAAGCTGCAAGGACAGAGACACCTGTGGCAAAACACAGGGCTGCTACTGGGAACCACAGTACGAGTGCGTTAAGAAAGACTACTGGCATGATAAGGGAAAAGAATGTTCCTCGCCAGGCTTCAAGTACGACGAGGAAAAATGTAAGAAGCATGACGGGTGCGAATGGAAGTGCCTTGATTATAAGAAGGGGGTGTGCAAGAAACACTAAGGTATCAGATGTAAGGTGGCAAGAGAGCTCTGGCCAAGCACTCCTTTGTCATCCCGGGTTTGTCTATGCATGGAAGCCAAACCTCGTCAAGGTCTTATGTACTGAGTACTCTCTTTTTACATCACGGTCATTTTCTTTAGGTTAGGATAACCCAGAATGAAATTAAATTGGTCTGTATGTGAACAGAAAATGTCGCTGTCTTGTTCTGTCTTATAGTGTGGAATTATTAAGCTGTCTATATTACGATCATCATATAAAATACATACATTTTATTTCGTACCGCCATCCGGAAGAGTGGCTCATACAACTTCCCTCAGAAAGGATTCTTTCAATTAGCCAAACAATTTCCTAGATTGTTTCGGTTTGGTACAAGGTTCGTCCCTCTTCGCGGGGACTTAGTATGGTTTGACTGTGTTTGTTTTTGCTTCATATAAATTTGTGTTGCTCTCGCCTAGACAGTGCAACCAGGCCAGGGGGTATATCACAACGAACCCGTCTGCTCCGGGACTGTCCGTCGAAGTAACCACTCTGCTCGAGTTCGTTTGTATCTCTATAGGGGCGACTCTACGTCAATAAGAACTCGAGCTTGTCTGGGAACCCTCCACAGTGGATGGAGATCGTCTTGTCATTAGCCATGTCGTTGATGTTCGTGTTGTTGTGTCAGTTTATCTAGCTGTTGTTCGTAGTCGTGAATATGGACGGCATTAACCACTTGCAGCTACTTAATATATGGCTCGTGTCACGTCTAATGATCTACCTGTTCAAGACTGATCATCGCAAAAAGGCCCAAGGCCCCCTATAAACATGAGTCGAAGGTCAGCACTGGGGCCAAGTCCAACAAGTGCCACTTGACAGTATATCCTATATGCGAGGGTACTGCATCTCCGTCGCCGAACCTGGGGATGAGGGTGCAAAGAAACCCCTTGATGGGTAATTCCTCGCCGCCATGCAAGAGCATGGTATCAACCTGGCTCGCGGACATCTCAATTAGCGAGTACATACAGAGGAAGACAGACATCAAGTGATATACAGAGAATATCATTCATGAGTTTCAAAACAGCCCAGGGTCACAGTATCGTTCGAACTTAGTATCAAAATTCCATCGGCGATTATAACCAAGACAGGATACGGTTTCATCGGTGCAGAATATCATCAACTTCGTCTAGATCACCTAGACCTACCGCTTGAGTGCTGTCCCATCGCCGCTTCGAGAGCCTGCTCGTTCCTCCCCTCTACATATACCGACACCACCAGCACGTCTCTCTCGGGGAACCTGATGATCGCTCCCGTCAGGTCTGGCGATGGGATCGGGACCTGTTCTGCCTCTAGGTCCCTCCGTATCCAGAGCATGCTGCGGATCGGCCATCGCGACACGCGCGGCTCACGCGTCTTGATGGGGATCATCTTCGTCCAGTTGCTGTGGTGGTTAGGCATCGTCATCGCCTGTCCCTCGATTGTGCATGCCCATGGCTCTGCCACCGCCAGCGCTGCATAGTCCTCAAGGTCTTTGTCATTCATCATGCTCAGATGCACCTTATCGTTCTTCCGCAAGTCCAGTTGGTACGCTTGTAGCCTAGCACTCATCTCCTCGCATCTGTCGCAATCGACATGCTCGACGGAATGATTCGTGTCGTCCTCCCCATGACACACACACTGGCTCTGCTGCCTCGCATTGTCTATGGCAGTGTCCTCGCTCTGCGCATCTGCCGCATCTCTGCGCATCTCTGCAGATAATTGCCTTGTGGCCTAGGCCCCAGCAGTTGTAGCATTGCACCGCATCGGCTCTAGGCTCGAACACGCTGGTCCTCGCCGATTCCCCTGCGAGGTGAAAGTACTTGTCCTCAAAGAGCCTCCTTGCGTCATTTTCCTTCGTCACGTAAACCACCATCGACCCGTAGGTCTTGCCGTTTCCCTTATCGCTAAGCCAGTTCATCCTAGCAATCGTCACTTTATTTTCTTGGCCAAGTGCCTTAGTCACACCGGCTAGAAGGTTGTCGTTCGAATCAAGAATAGCCGACCGATTAGCCCCATTAACCTTGACCGGGTATAGCCGCTCTCTGAGGATATGTGACCCCAGCATGTCTGCTCCCAGTGCTGCGTCTCGGACCATGTGCAGTTCCGTCTCGTCTCTACGGATCACCTTGATGATGTTGGCGTTCCTAGCTCCTCTAATTACCACTACGCATCTCTATCTTTCGTCCTTCTTCCTTGTCCTCACAGCAGCTTCGATAGCCTGTCGGACCTCTCCGTGTTGAAGTAAAAAGGGTTGATTGTGTTGTTGTTAGTTCTAAGTTACATGTATCTGAGAGGAGCATAGCTCCTTACATAGTATCCACATTCTAGCCACCAGCAGATCGGACCACCTTGGTCACACTGTCTCAACAGCAGACACTCGTTACGAAAGGTCAACTCTCTGAATCCCTTTCTTCCAGCGACTGTTAGGGTCGCGTTAGCCCCACAGCTGCCTTTGCTGCCATTTTGGCCTGCAAAAGCTTTCTGCCCTAGCAGCGCGCTAACAGCGGGTGCCAAGAAAAAGTTTTTACAGGAGAGAGTTGCTCCCTACTCAAGAATTATCACCGGAAACGCATTGAGTTGCCTGTTTTTGACCAATCACTATCTAGCATTTTCGCCCCATATTTTCCCTGATGGAAGCTCATTGCGCTTCGCGTACCACGCTAATGAAATCGAAATTCCGAAACGCGAAACACGTCGCGTTACCGTCGTCTACCCCCTGTTAGATTCAATATCTTGACTTACCCAGACCTAAAGACTAATATTTGTTATCATCTACTAAACTCACGTGTTCATCCTTTCCATGAGATACCTGTGCTATATCTACCTATCCATCCTATCTGTCATACATGATTAGTCTTAATGGCCCCTTTCTCTGTTCCTGAGTAACATAACCATCCCGCTCTCCCCCTAGCAAAGTTGCAGAAGCTCAAGAGCCTCGGCCTTTTTTACAATTTGCCAGAAGCAGCTATTATATGTATCAAATGTGGCTTTGCTCTGAGTCCCACCCGTGCATCGGAGCATCCGGGCAAGAAGCATGGCATTGCCAGATCTGCTCGGCATGGCCTCAAGTCCCTTCTATCCTCGTTGGACCTCCCAGACCCAAACACTTTGGCCCCTAGACCTGATAGATCGCAACCTCACCCATACCTTACAGTACAAGGAGGTTCGTCTTGCAAGCACTGCGGTCCCCACTCCGCTAGCAGAAAGGTTTTGGCGGATCACCTCAGGGCCAAACACCACGACAAGTTGAAGCTCACAGGTGAAAAAAAAAGCCGGCAGCACTGGCTGCGAGACCATATCCAGCAAGGTGTTCTGTTCCAGAGCTGGACAGCGAATAATACTCGAAGGTCATGGCTCGTGAGCATTGATAACGACTCCAACAGCAGGTCTATACCCAGCAGCATTCTTCTGCAGGCCAGTCCTGATCCCATTAAGCTCCTTGCTCAGAAGTTATATACTGAGGAGCATATCCATTTAGGAAATCAGCAGAGTGGGGGTCAAACGTTGTGCAGTAGTGAGATGCCAGCTTCTTCCGCTTTACAGACCAACTGGTTACGGCGTACAGGCTGGGAAACAACATTTAGAGATGCGCATCGTGATGTTCTAGTTCGCCTTGCGGAGCTACCTCACTGCACGGCTAACCGGCCTTTACCTCTCGGTGTGGTAGAAGGAGAGGAAATATTCAGTCTGGCACGTGATGAGCGCAAGCTAGTATTTATGATGGCTGCACTAGATCGTCTCCTGGATCAATGTGGTGAGACAGTCCGGAAGACGGATGTCTGCTTGAGAAGGTGGCTTCGAAGCAGGTTCCCAGATCGCCCTTATAAGGTGCCCTTTGAGTTGGTTGCAAAGTCATCTTCTGAGAAGATTTACCGGAAAGAGCTCAAGCGCTTTGTCTGCTTCTGGATTCGATTGTTCCGGTTATTGCCGACGACTTTACGTAAGGTTACAGGACATCGATTAAAAAAACATCAGTTCAAAGCCCTACGGGAGCTCTGGAGGGATGATGTATGGCAGTCTACGGAACATATTGACTTAGACCCTGCTGTTGATCAGGACGAAAGGGAATATGAGGACGAGGATGAGGACGAGGATGAGGACGAGGATGAGGACGAGATCCAAGATGATGACGACGGTAGCGATGGAGACGAAGGTGAAGATGATGAGAAGCATGACGAAATGGAAGTTGAAAGTCAGAAGGTAGTGGTCACGGATACAGGTGAACTATCTGATGACGAGTCAACTTCCACTTGGTCTTTGGACAGTGAAGAGGACTCCCCCCTAGACCCTGCGACTGATGCTCTACTGCGCTTTTGTTATTTTGCTGTTAGCGAAGATTTTGAGGGCGGTATCGCGAGCTCGACGATGCTGGTGTACTTCAGTGCCGTGCGCGGGCTCTCGACCCCACGCGGAGAGGAATACCTCAAGCCTCACCGGTTCTTGAGTCTTTTGTCGTACGGTAATTCTCTTCGGCGGTCTCAAGGGCCGTCCTTTAGATTTCATTGAAGCGATGACGGCGAGGTGCTGTCCTGGGATGGCAACCAACGACTTTCGATGGTAGACTTCCGTGGCCTGGCTCGCGAAGTGCTGCGCTCGGTCACAGCATCCTGTTCCCGTTTAATGTATGATTGGGAGCCTACTCACATCGATTTGTCGCTGATTCGGGATAATCTATCAACGACAACACCGAGCTACTCCTTCGTATCTGATCCCACCAATCAGCTAAGGGATGCCTACCCCGAGTTGCTACTGAGAGCATGTATATCCCCGATCGATGGCCTACTCCGTTCACAGGATAAAGACCAGAGTACTTGGGATGTTAGAGCCGCTCGCTCGTACTTGGAAGCCCACGATGATCATTTAAAGGGACTCATGGTGCTCGTTAACGCTGACGGCGGCCAGTTTACACGGATTTCGGAGCTGTTAACCCTAGAGTGTTTCAATACTGCTTCAACAGAGCGAGGTATTGGCTTACGGGGTGGAAAGATGTGTTCCATCATTAGGCACCACAAGGCTCGACTGGCAACCAACGAGTTTTACGTCGTACGCTTCTTCTCCATATCTGTCTCCCGGCTCATATTCCAGTACCTCGTCTACATACGGCCGGTCGCCATAACAATCTTGCGTAAGTGTTTTCATATTGAGCATACCAACGCGCTTCTCTTCTCGCCGCTCTCTCAAGCAGGACTAAAATCAACAACACCCTGGACCGCCTCAACATTCACCAAGGAGCTTCGGCGGCATTGCAGTGCCGCAACGGGTATCCCATCCGGTATCGGGGTCCAAATGTATCGTCAAATCTCAATTGCCATCACAGAACGTCATGTTCATGACGTCGCTGTACGCTTTAATCGATTCAATGATACTACTGGAACGGCGGAGCATGAAGTGGCTTATGCATGGCAAAGCGGACACAGGCCCATGGAGCGTCATACAACCTACGGTCTCGACGGCGCCTATCCTGATCATCTCCAACCCGCGCTACTCCGAGCTTATGATAGGGTATCGGCAAGCTGGCATGCCTTCTTATGGCACTGTAATAAAAGTGGCGAAACCAGGTCTACGCTCGTCGAGGTTAAGCACGCTGAATTAAACTACACAAGTACTCGTCATAGCCTCGCACCATTTCAAAAGCGACCCTTCATATCAGACTTAGAAGAACTCACCTCGAATAACAAGAGACTGCGATTGAGTCCTGATTTTTTGTCTTCGGACAGTCCTATATCGACTGAAGCAATAGCACAACCTGACAGCGAAGAATCGCCGCCTATTGGAGTCGAAGAAGAGGTCAACTCGTATACTTGTGACTCTATGTCCTGCCTGTTACCTGGAGAACAGAATGAGGAAGTCGAGCCCACGAACGACGATACGCCGCCAAAAATTGGACCATTTGTCTACCTCGTTAAGTTAAACCTAGTTATATGCCTCGATTGCAAGACAGCCGTCCTAGTAGTCAATAACAATAGGAACTCTAGTAGAGTTCTTTTATACGCCCCACTTTACAGGGGGTAAAGTTCCTTTAACCGACAGGGGTAGAGTTCTTTTTCATCACCGCCTATGTTTATAGCCAAGGCGGGAACGGAAGGTACTGTCTGGCGCGCTGGCAAAATAATTGCAGTGCCAGTATGCATCAGACCTTTACGCGACCCGTCCCCAGGTGGCACCTGACCATGGGTAGAGTTGATCACGCGAAAACCAGGGTAAGCAAGGCACTCCTGACGAACCAGCCTTCGATGTCTCTGACGAACAAGCGAGCGTGGAAGTCGGAGACGATGGATGCCAAGAAGGTAACTGGTGATTCAAGCAAGCGAAGTCGGCCAAGTCAAAGCTTTTCAGAGGATATTTGGTTGGCAAAGACGGCGTTCTTAGAGTGGAATGCTGACCCATGGACACGAGTCGCGAGGGCGCCTTGCTAGTAAATCTACAGCCAATCACCCTACGCTTCTATCTATAAATCGTCATGTATCCTAGACTGTCGTTTGCCCCTGCCCACTCTTACGTGAATGTTTATCAAGAGAGATGGTATCGCATTGAGCTTGCTTAAAGAATTAAAGTGAATGTGATGAGCAGTAGCAAATGTGTTGATTGATTGCTATTGGTTGTTGTTGTTGTTTTTCGTGAAAGGTATTCCATTCCGCAGAGTTACTTACAGCATACAGCTAGGCCTTGACGTCCCCTTCCCAGAGCCAGTCTCGACTGCATTCGGTTCTCTCATGCCCTGCAACCTTGGATGGCATCGCTGCTTTGTCAACTACCAAGACAGAGACCAACATCAAATTAAGCGAAAGCAAGCCAATTAAAGGAGAACAAAAGCACTTTCTTAATAAACAACAAACCCTTGATAACGCCTACCTAAGTGACTATCAAAATATAATAACAGTATAGCCTAGCTCAGAGGTAAGGAGCCCAGCCAGCTACTAGTACCTTGGCCTCTACCCAGCTCCTGCTTGCCCATTTAAACTCCAATATTATCCATCCTATAAGGTATTGCCTCCTTCTCTTCTGCATTCAATATAATTGAGCCTCGTATATTAAAGCAAAACCAACGCTTCTTCTTCACGGCTCGCCAGCTATAAGACCAACCCATCTTTCAGACTCACAGCATAGCCATATTCACCTCAAACGCCGCGCCTGGAATGTCCACCATTGGGCAAATCAGCAAGAGAGCGACCTCGAAGTGTCCATAAAAGAAACCTTAAGCATTGTTCGACCCAATAAGTCGTATCGAGTAGATAGCTGGGTCGGGCTAGCCGTGTTTCCCCTGAAAGTCATCAGTAATACGTTCGGGACTGGTTGGCTCCTCCAAGCAATGTTGAGCTGTACCGTCCAGACTCAATGAGCCTGCTGACATGAACAGACTCGGCGCAGTTACATGGTCGTCATATTGAGTATTCAGTCAATAGTGGAACCGCATACCAGACAGTGAGTCGTCTCAGTCCAGGTCTTATCGCCACCTGTTACGTATTCACGCAGGTCGCGAATCTCCCATGCTGTAGTGCCGTCTTGCATCTTGAGAGTGGCCTCGAAAAGTCCCAGATATGGCTTGGAGACTCTAGTCTTCTTCTTGCGACCCTTCTTGGCTGATCCTTTAGCTGATGCGGTGGCAATAGATCTGGATGGCGTTGGTCCAGGTATTGGAGTTTCTGTCTCACGAGGGGTCTCACGAGCAGCCTTCTTGACGTGTACATTATCGTTCGTCTCGCCGGAACGGACATTGATCGTTGGCTGGGTCTCCTTCTCCTCGGCGTCATTGGGCGATAGCGGACGGATCGCTTCCTCAGGCTTCGCTTCCTTAACAACTAATCCCTCGCTTCGATGGGACTTATCTGTTCCCAGTCGTTCGTAGACTTGCATAAGAATGCCGTGAACCATACATTCGTGATGCATCCACTTCCCGCATTCCCCACTCGTGCATTCTATGAGGGTCTTGTCGGGGTTCTCAGGAGTTTGGCATTTGCACCTGAGTTCAACAGAGTTTATTACCATTAGCACTTGCGAAAAAGGAATGAGGTTCTGGGGGGCATACCGAAAGTTGCGAGTTACGGCAGTCGTACGCTTGACGCCAATAAAGCGCGTCTTGGATCTCCTCGTCATCGGACTCTATCCATTGGTTGACGGTAACGGGTCCTGTTACACTGACAACATTGATAATATCCACTAAAAGAGGAAAATCGGTTAGTCGCATTGCAGCATAATATCGGTCGTTGAGCTTTCTGGAACATACTGTGGTTGGAAGCAATCAGTTCGTTAGCGCCATGGTACGGCTGACGACCTTGAACCGTCTTCTTGCCGTCAAGGGTTCCCGCAGGGAGTTCGTCAGGCCAGTACATCCAGTAGACGCGTGCATAGACGTGATGCTCATCGGAGGCACGGATTTCGAGGATGCGCGCGACCCAGTCATCATTACTCTTCTTGTAGATACCCATGCCATCACCTTGAGCTTTTTGTTGTTCAATGGTCAGCTCGTTGGCGACATGCACGAAGCCTTCGCTATAATATTTGACACTGTTGACTGCCAAGAGTTAGCCATAAGCCCCTCACAAGTTGGGGCGACGCCGATATTTCATCGGATACTTACGGACGAAGCTATTGTAGCGCGTCATATCTTGCCACCGTTTTCCGGGTTCAACGGTGTAGTATAGATCCATAGTGTCGTGAGTTTTGAAGCAGCCCGTTGGGGAGAAGGGAGAGATTTGAATCTGAACCCGTTTGTCGTCATCTTGACCATCGCGCTTCCGCTTCTTGTTTTTGTGGCGTTCCTGCTGAGCGGCCGAAGGGCCAGGTGCGTAAGAAATCGTAAAAGGGCACTTATCGCGATTCTTCTCCCCGACAGATCGCGCTCTCTTGCGATTTCTCATTGTGGCGTTTTGATACGGTTGGCCCTTGGGTATGACCGCGTTGAGAGTGGAGAGAGGATGGGTTTTGCAGAGAAACGATAAGGCGCGCGAAGAAACGGCGAGGGAAGGGGAGAAAAAATGAAAGAGAATCGTATATATGTGATTTTGCGATGGCGAGATCTGTGCTGGGCTGAGCCCAATTGGTCTCTGAGTAAGCCGAGGGCGGCGTGCGTCGTCGCGTGCGCTATTGCATCTTGGCTCGGCTACATCCCTATTGTCCGTCCCATTTTCAGTAAAAGAGGAAATTCACCACCTCTCATTGGCTCATACCCTTGTAAAATCCTCTTTCACTGAAAGAGGGACAGTGTTTTGAGAGGTCCCAGCAGAGTTTTTGATTAAAAGTGCGTGATAAACCCTCTCATTGGCTGGGTTGTTCCTTCGACGCAACCTGCGCAGCTAGCTTTACTTTTGTGGCGCAAAACGATACTACATCTCGAGCGCCTACGTGGAAATCGACATCTTGGCCGCGCGCGTTTCGCGACCGCGTCTTAGAAGCACCTAATGTGAATATCTTGAGCAGGCGTTATGTGTTAATTGATTGTATGTGGTTGTTTCTTCTGCGGAATACTCCATCCTGCAGAGTTACCTGAAACAGACAGCTAGATATTAAGACAGTTGTCTCCTGAGGCCGCGAAGATTATGTATGGCGCTGACGGTTGAAATCTGCAACTATTAAAGAGAGCCGCGCTTAGCCGACGTTACCCCATACTGGTTTGTACTTGTGAACAGAAGGAAATATAACCATAGCTGTACTGCAAAAAGAGACAAATATAATCTCCGTAATATTCTTACGACCCAGACAATTGTTCTTTGTATTAGGCGAGCGATATGGCCCATTGAATAATCATTCGTCATCTTGGTATATCATGTCGTAGCTACCCCACATACAGGACCCGCTCCAATGAGATTCGATTATTATTTACACTAACGTGAGCTGACTCATTCAATCTCTCGCGATAAGATAAGATTGTTCATGTGACAACGACAGTGATCGCAGAAAAACATAACAACATAATGCATCAAATAGGACGAATCAGTCCAACACACCACAACCATTCCTGAGCCGTTGCAAAACGATGTCGCTGACAACAAAAATTGAATCGTGGCTACAAAAAATAGAGTCTCCATCAAAAACACCTCATCCCGTTGCACAAGCCGACACTGTCGAGGCGAGCGAGCCTTGTCCAAAGCGCCGTCGATTAAACCCCCTAACGCCCGACGCGTCGCAAAGCGATAGCCGAAGCCGCAACATGACCTCAAGCCAACGGAGTCTCAGCCCTTCGAAACGCACTCATCCAGACTCTCAGACCGATCATGATGATGAGTTCCAGGAAACACCTCGCCCAGGCCGACGAATCAAGATCTCAAGGAGTGAGTCCGGCACCTCACTGGCTTCATCACAATCACGCTCTCAAGTCTCGGAACAGTCCGGACACTCTTCGCCAACAAAGCAACTCAGTGCACTAGTGATTCATAAAAGAGGTGTTATTCCTCGCACATTGAGTGTCTTTCGCCATAAGCCGGCATCCTTGAAAGCTCTGCTAGACCAAATCAATCTTGTCTCATCAGGAATTGGCATTCTTTCAGTTTCCCAGCGCGGCATATTGGATCAGCTTGATGATGAGACATATAGCGACTTCGACTGGACGCGACATCCAGTTATGAGAAATATGTATTTCTCCGATCAGCGGGACAAGCTTGGTGACACACCTCTGCCTGATACCATTCAGATGATTCTTCACCAAGCTTCTTACTGCAACAGTGAAGGCTGTTCAGAGGCAGATTGGAACGTTGAAGTCCACCATCGTGTCCTTGAAGCTGCTTTGAGGCCCCGTTGGGGGAACCAGTTCGTTGACTTTCGGCTCAGGTGAGTACCCTTCCCCACGTATCTTATCCAATAACAACTGACTCCCCTAGTACCACCGCATCAATAATCGCCGAGTACCATGTGACGTCAGCGTCGAAGAAAGTTGATTTTTGCATGTATATTAATCCTAAAGTGGACCAAGGTTCCGAGATCTCGCATATTATCGATGATTTGCGAAACATCCTGCCCGAGGCCTCATTCAATCATACAAATATGAGTCCTCTCTGCGATAAGCCTATTGCTGTCAGCATCGAGACTAAGAAGACCGGTGAGGACTGGGAGAAAGCGAAACTCCAGATGGAAGTATGGATGGCTGCACATTGGCAATTTCTTCGAAATCTTATCAAGCTACGACAACGCGCGGCAAAAGAGTTATCTTCTATTCGGCAAGCGGAGGGTGACCTTACGACCAACCCAGAAAAGACCTGGCAGCTCCCAGATTTCATGCCCGGGATTATTGTACAAGGAGATGATTGGCACCTCATCATCACAACACCTGAAGGAGAAAAGACGATCTTCTGGCAGAAGAAGAGTCTTGGAAATACATCAAGTTCAAAGGAGATTTACCAACTTATCTGCAACTTACAGTTATTACGACAATGGGCGCTGGATCGTTACTGGGCATGGTTGCGAGAGTTGTTGCAGGAGTGGCCACGACATAAAGGAAAGCTGTTTCTTGTTTGAGGAGATGAAGTTTTCGATGAGTATGAGTTTGATGATCGTTACTTTGATTCCACTAATCTTACACACCAAAATCAATTGTAGTAGAACTGGTCTATTTACCCTACTGTACTAATGTTTATGTAAATTACGCAGCATTATTCAATTTTCGTCCGTGCCAACCCAGACCGCCCTTGTGATCTCCCAGCGTTCTTCCGAAAAACCATCCCTAGTCAGGAACGGGGCCCGTTCCCAGCGCGATGGTCCGTGACATCCCAGTAGAGTTCAATGGGCATTCGGAATCGTGAGTTGTTGATAACATCTTGTCAAAGCTCTCTCTCAAACAACATTCCAGAATCATGTCCTCACAAGCCCCCAGAGTCCCTCTGGTGACCCAAAGAATCACTGCCAGGCAACTTTAGAGACTAGAAACACTGAGGAATATATCAACGAGTACGACCGAATCGAGACCGAGAATCATTCTAACGAAAACGATAAATATTGCGATACGAACGATGGCGAAGATGAGTTATCTGTAGATTCGGCGTTCTCTCTTCCGTCTGGTCTTTGGTTGCACTTATCTGAGGCCATTTTCCAATTATCGATGATGTTCTGGGCATCTGTCCAGCAGTTGCTCTTCAAGGCATTGAGCCGGCCGAATTAGACGGCCCGTAACAACCCGTTGGTGTGGTGGATGGCGATCCTTGCTCGCCCGGCGGTGTCGAACGAGGAAGACTTCATCAGCAGCGGGCGCTTTAGCAAGAACCCCAAGCCGATCAGTTATCTATGATGGTCGGAGGGGTCAGGGTTGACCTGTGCTGTTTGAAAAGAATAAAAAAACAGAATTTGACACACCACCTCCCCACCACAGTGATGCGCGGACTAAAAAATTATCATACTGTATTGGAAGCTCCTATGAATTGATTTAATTTAAGTAATTGTAATTTTTTACCCTAGGCGATCTGTATCGGTCAAATGTATGTATGTATGTATGTATATTTTTCGTCCGGGGGGCCGTAGGCCCCGAAAGTCCCCTACTGGGGCACAGGACGTGCTGAGCTAGAGAAATTGGAACCTATCTACACGCTAATTACAGAATACTATCCAATTCTGCAGACGAGTCGATAGACCACACACTATCCAGCATATCAACGGCACAAATGGCGCATCTTATCGAGCCTGTTACCCGTCAGCGGGATGATCAGGCGCGGCTGATGAACAACAGCCGCAAGGTAAGCCCGTTATCAGGCGACCGTGAGCCTCTGGGCGCGGTAGCCTCAGGGCTGCCTTCAAGTCATCGCGGTCAGGCGGAGGGTGCTAGCGCCCTTCGTCTGGCCTAGAACAGGTAAGAGAGAAAAAGGCAACAAAAGAGATGTATAAGGGTAAAGGAGGGGAGGAGGGATGCGAGTGCGTCCCGGGTTGTTCTCGTCTAATAGCGGGGACAGATCTTTCCAAAGAATGCGCTCGCTTTAGACAGTTCGGTAAACTTAGTGAAGTCTTGTCCTATTGCCAGATTGACCGCCGCGTTCGGTGAGGGTGACAGCCTCATCCGATGTCGTGGCGGTACATTTCTGCAGTAAAAGATGTGGTCCGGTGCTTTAAGTCGGTTGCATGAGCAGACCAGGCGTGCATCGACATGGTCGAATCTCTCGTGGTATGCGGCGAAGTCCCCGTGGAGGGATCTCGCTGCCAGCAGATGGTGTAAGGCTGCACGCGGGAGCGATAGCTCCGGCGGGCAGCCTGTCGTCGCCTTGAGATTGAGCCTCTTGTACTGCTCAGGAGCGGAGGTGGACCACCACGCCTCGAATGCTTCTTTCGGTTTTTGTCTTGCGATCCTTCGCAGATAAGCCAGGGTTGGTTGAGCCCCTTCAGGTTCGGGGAGTGATGATGCTGCTTTTGCTAGTTTGTCGGCTTGTTCGTTGCCAGGGATTTCGGTGTGCCCTGGCACCCAGCGTACCTGTGTGGCGCCATGCGATGCCACCAAAGCCTGAAACTCAAGAAAGACGTCTTGAGAGGAGTCGGATGGTGTGCCTCGCAGGCATGTAGCAGCCGCGAGGTTGTCTAGACAGATGGAAATGTTTTGCGATGCGGATTCTGGTAGGTTTAGGGCGGCTTTTAGGCCTTCCAATGCCCCGGTAGCTTCGGCGTCGAAGACCTCAGCCGGTCCGAGGCGACCTGATCCGTCAAAGATGGGAATGTTGTTCTGATGAATGGTGAAGCCGTAGCTGGCCGCCCCTTCCGAGGACAAAGAGCCATCCGAGTATACGACCAAGGTGCGCGGGTCGAGTGACTGAAGCCAGCGGAGAAAAGCGCAAGCTGTTTTCTCCTTCGATGCTGCCTGCAGCGGCAGCATTTGTTCTTGTTGGAAGCATCGCTGAACGATCTTCGGGCGCGTACAGGATGCGAGAAGCTCGTTTGTGCGTCGAAGACGTGTCCTGAAGCCGCTTTCTGCCTGTACTTGGTATTTTCGTTTGATGAGGTCAT
>PVQA01000155.1:0-29615 GCA_002980515.1 Fusarium burgessii | reverse complement strand
GAAGAAATGGACTCTGATAACGCAGAAGATGAGTATGCCAAGTGGCAGAAGGACGTGCTACCTACAGATAACGCAATCCGGGATCCGCTCGAGTATTGGCATGCGCAGCAGTTCAAATACCCTAGGCTGTCGCGAATGGCGGTGGACTTTATGCCGATAAGCGCTGAGTGGGAGGGACTGTTCTCGGCGGCAGGCCCGCATGGTGACGACTCTTCGGAATCAGCTGGAGGCAAGTATCATTGCTATTTGCTGGGTGCTGCGGTCATGGCTGCAGGCAGGCATCGTGGAGGAAGTTGATCCTATGCTGTTGGACAAAGTGGATGATACAATGGGTGAGGACTCGGTGGAGGAGAAGTCGGTAAGCGAATGGCTTAGGGGTTTGCCAATGCAGCTGAGGGAGGAGGAGGTAGTGTAGGAGTAGGTTTGCGTTGGTCGTTAGGTTTCAAGCTGGCGGTGAAAGTAGGACTACACAGCATGGGGCGCTAGTCAACCATCAACGCAAGACCAATCAACTCAATATAGGACCTGGGTTGATCAACTCAACAGAGAAAATTCTTATCAAGCAGCAGTCAACTCACTCAATTGAAGGCTGAGGTTGAGTGGATTGCGTTGATCGCCATCCTGGTGGACCTTGATACCCACATTATCGTTAAGGGATCCTTCATCCCCTTCCATGGACCTCTGGGTAGGCCAACATGTACTTAATGGAAGTTGATCATCACTTGCCATTCTGCCTGCTTGATTCCTGTCGCAGCCGTCAGTCAACTTCAGTTCAGAATGGGACGTCTGTTGCTTCGTGGTTACTGTCCGCCGGCTCGGTTGAGATAACTCTATCGGACCTTCGCTGCGCGAACGAGTTGATATGTGCAGGAATTGCGGTACAAGGTGAGCCAAAAGCGGACGAAGAACCGGCAAACATGCGCAAATTAGACTTATGTTGAGCTCCCCAACACTCCAGGTCGCGGTTTTGGCATTATCGTGCGTTAGATCCTTGCCGCTGCTGACCTCGATAAGTGATTGTAGGCGGATGATGCTTGTTAGGCAAGCCAAGAAGCCGCAAGCAAAGACGAGTAAGAGTGCGATTTTCTGGCCCCGGGGTAGTCTCAAGTGACTGAGCTCAGGCATAGGAGTTATAAAGATGGCAATGTCGGTGACGATGTGCAGTGATGAGTTTGTGAACCATAGAGGCCTCTTGTCAACGCAGAAGCCCGGGAGTGACGGGACCCAGAACTTTTTAATCGGTACACACATGAACACTGAGATGACAACGGTCTCGATGCTAAAAACAAGTATGATGGCACCGATGATGTAGATGGCCATGCGTGTTCGATTTCCGACGAATAGGCGGTTATATTGGAATAGAAATGAGGCCTTTACGAATGCAAGGGTCAGGTTGTAAAATATAAGACTCGCGTAAAAAGCCTAGGCCTATTAATAACGGGTTCCCAAGGTAATCGCCAGTGTAGTCTGATCATCTGACCTTGAGCGGTTTGAGAAGCTCTTGTGGCGTCAATTCCCATTCGTGCACTCCCAGCCCAGCATCAGCTTGGAATTTAACGAGAATTGTAAAGGCAGTTGAGCAAAGCATGGCAACTGTAATGCACCAGTCTTCGGTCCCTATCAAACGGACAAGGAATATTCGACAGTAAAGGCGGAGGAGAACGACGAGGTTCCCAGCTACGGTAAACCCGATGGAAATCCTCACGGCCTCCTCGCCGTGAGGGTTGTGTACGAAACCCATGTGTGAGAATAAGATATCAACTTTTGTACATAATATGAGAACGAGGGAAAGGAATAAAGACAAGTAAGCATGGATAGTTTCAGTTGGTGAGGCTTGCGGGGCTTGCGAGACTCTTATTAACGAGTTAGCGCATGTACAGCAACAAGATTGGCTCTATTTGGAGGGACAAGGTGGCTTCTAAAGAGTTCCCATGTTGAGAATTCAAATCGCTACACTGACCTATAATTGGATCGGCCATGAGTCGTTAACACACTCCATGTGCTGTAGGAGTGTCTGCTGATAGGTAGCGCACGCCACTGCACCCCCTTATAACACTCAACCACCACCACTTCAATTTTAGCGGTACGGAAACTTCCGTCGGCACGAACAACAGGCCACATAGTCAATCCAATAATGTTACCAGTCCTTGGAACTAATGTAGAGACTTTGAATGGCGCAAAGGGAGAAATTTTGCATTCGCACTCCTCAAGTATCAGCGTCGATTCTGCAACGGCTTCAACACCCATGACTAAGACATAGCAGTACCAATACAGCTACAGCGCGCTAGATGCGGAGAAAGATTATAAACTCTGTCCAGAACAACTTACAGGGTCCTCTGATAAGCGAGTTGCTAGCGTAAGCCACAGCCTAAACAGCGCCACAACGTTGAGATGCTAATAAGCGCGATATTGAGTGCAATAAAAGTATACACTCGAGACGGTGGATTGGCAAAGCCAGGGGTAATACCTGGAGGAGGGGGGTATCACGCCAACGGCCTCGTCTCCTTGCGAAATGATTGGAGAATACATTGAGTAACAGGCGTGGTGTTGGAGTAGTTTCGTCGGTCTTACAGAACAATAAGTTGCATAAAGGCATACATAGTGTTAGAAGAAGACACCCAGTATTAGGAGCAGTTGAGCGAGAACCCATGGTAATGCTTTCTCTCTATTGCCATTCGCATTT
Organism: Fusarium burgessii; assembly: GCA_002980515.1. NCBI lineage: Eukaryota > Fungi > Ascomycota > Sordariomycetes > Hypocreales > Nectriaceae > Fusarium > Fusarium burgessii. Next base: position 26,932 of record PVQA01000155.1, on the reverse strand, counting down.
CCAAAGGCGCCACGGAGCTCTCATGATCGTAATAGAGGCGTTGCCAAACACCACTCGAGACAGCCCTGGATTCCAATGAATTGTATGAGCGTGAGATGATGATGTGTCAAAAACCGTCCCCGCAATACGAAAATGGGTTGGACTCCAGTTCAGCCCAACCGTTCGATGGCAGAGACATTTTGCTAAATGCACGTCCCAATGGCAATTGCCGTCATCCGTTCTCTTCATTTTAGGCAATTACCATCATGCTTTTTCTCCAATGCTATTGGCAGAAACGAGACCTTGAAAACGCCTCTGGGGAGTCCCAAGGCGCCACGCTACGCTACGCTCTTGGGCGAATTCGATGTATAACCATTGACTGGAGGGAAATCCGGGGTGCAATGACTTAGAGCCCTGTCGTATTGGCTACTGCTTTCCTAAATGGATGTAAGGCTGAAATCAGAATGACTCGTCCGCGATCGCAAGGGCGTGGCTTGCAGGACCTGGACCCTGTTTGCTAGGTCTAAATGCTAAAGCAAAGCTGAAATGCTTTGGGCATTGCGGAATAATTGTGGTATCCAAGCACCAGTTTACGACCGCCATCTAGATAGCGTTAAAGCGCACAGCATCTAACAAACATGCGTCCATCGAGGTCAGCGTTCGAAAGTGGTGTCCAGTCATGAGTCTGAGGCAGCCAAGTAGATTGCGCGGCGCCTGGGGAATTCCGTGTGGCGTTAACATTCGGAGTTCCCGTACTGCAATTCTGCAGGAAACACCAAATTTGGCTAACAGCTTGCTGATCGTATTCGGTTGGTGGAATGGGTCCAGTGCTTGGGACTGGCTCTGGCTCACCCTTGCCCGCAAACTCTAATAAATACTTGACCGTTCGAGAGGTCTTGTCGAGTTATGGATAAACTCACTACACCGTACATTCAGGTGCATAACTTGGCTTAGAAGCCAGCAGTTTTCCACACAAACTCCGTCCCGCCCTTGTCTCCTTTCGTATGCATCAGCAATACGAGCACTAGAATTAAGGTACTCTCTTGTATGGATTAACAGCAAAAAGCAAAGTGCTTTATCGGCGACCCCCCTAGAACCTCGCTTTCCAGGTCAGGCTCGCTCTAGACGCCAGCGTGAGTCAAATCCCGCTTTTGCTAAATCGGGTATCTCCATCAAATTCCTTCTCCTGCAGCTTATCGAGAAGTATTTAGAGTTTGCGGGGAATGTCGACCCAGTGCCAGAGTATGGGGCCTGGTCGGGTCTTTTCCATACATGGGCAACCTGTATAACAGGTTGAGAAATCCGTTGACGTGTTAAATATAACAAGATAACAAAAAATACAGATAACAGGATAAGGAACACGATAATAAGCCAATGATGCGATGACATCAAACAATTAATTTATCGGCTCTATTCTCTATAAATCAATATCCTCTCTGTCTTCTAAATCGCCATCTGAATCAGTAAGATCATCTTTTAATGCGGAAAACATCATCGGTAACCCAAATCCACCACGGGATATAGGTATGATATGACCTTTGCGCAACCAGCTCCCTATACACTCTACTTCTCAATGTTTGCACATTAATCCGCAGCCTATCCCATGAGCATGCCCTGCGGGCCCCAGAGAAGGCTCTCTCTGGCTCGGATGACTCTGGTGAGATGGAGAGTATCGCGATGGCCATGCGGCTAAGTCGTGGATATCTTCTCCGCTGCTCAGATGCGCACCATCATTGAAGCGGCGCCGAATCGATCTCTATCGGTTGAGCGGTAATAAAGGTCATAAAATCATCCTCAGGACGCAACACGGCGGTCTTTACCTTCATATTCTTCGCCCACTGAGCTATTTTGTTACTCTCTTGTTCCACAATGTCCGCGACAGTGCTCGGAGCGGCCGGGGGCTTAGTAGAGAGATTAATATTATATTCTTGCTCCTAAATCTCTTGTGCTCCGCCAATTGAGTCGTTGTATCACTAGGAATTCTATTAAAGTTATATTAAGTTTTATATAAGTTCAATTAGTAAAAGTTAAAAGACTTTAAATTTATTTTTTAAAAGCTGTTAAATTTCAACTAGCTTACATCTTCCTTAGGAACCAGCTCATACCAGTGAATTCCAGTCCACCGGTGGAATGCTCTGACCCCTGGACGTTCTGATAACTCCTGTCTCAAATACAACTTAGTAATATCTGCCCCATTATCCAATAGATACTTCATAAACTTAATAGCTTCTCTCGTTGACTTCCCTGAAGCTGTAAATAGTGGTGTGTGCCCCCAAAATCTTTGATTGCCATTCGGATTTGCACCTTGCTCAATGAAGAACTTTGCCAGCATGACCGAGCAGCACATTCCTCCGATCTCTCTAAGTGCGGCATTAACTATTATCTGCCATTGTGTTCCATATTTCATTCTTTTAAAGTACTCTAGGGCAGACGCTTCGTCGGCAGCATTAGGTCGGAATGGGATTATGCGAGACATAAAGTCGTGAGCATAAAGAGGTGGAACCTGGGGAGAAATGATATCTATGATATCTGGGATTCTTGCTGTTCCAATTTCACTAATAACGTTTGCCATAATCTGGTCTCCACCAGGGGAAAAACAAAGCTGTTGGATATTGAATGCACGGAAGATGCAAACATTCCTAGCCTTCAGAGCATTGGAGAATATACGCTGGAGGGTCTTGGGGTGTCTTCTCACGAATAGAGTAGTGTCGTATAATTGGATGGGGAATTGTGCTGCAAGTGTTAGTATTGTTATTCAATTCCTACCAATTATAAATAGCTATATAATTAACCAAATAAAAAGCCTTACCAAAAGGGGCCTGTCTGGTTAGGTAGTCGAGCTTACTTTCGGATGATTGTTCTTCTAGGGCTGCCAGCAGAAGACTCGGTATATATGGTTTTGCGACGTCCATCATGTCTTGAAGAGTTTGTAGATCGTCCTCTTTGACAATATCAATTAATATGGACTTGAGCTCCTGCTTCTTGCTCTTGAGATGCCTTCTAGATCCTACCTTTGTCAAGCACTGGCTATGAAATTGGGCATAGTGAGTTGTGAAAAGAGCCTGAGTTGACAATCCAAGATCAGAAAAGTCGCATTGTTCAAATTCGCATTTGGAGGGTCGAGAATGCGCCTGCATATGCCTGTTCCTGATTGCCTTTGTCTCAGCTCACTCAAGGGCGCTGAGACAGCTATACTATCAACACTATGCAAGTTTTGAAGCTTTTCTTCTTTACAAAGAAGGAAAAGACAAAACCAAAGATAACTACGAACTCCACGTAACTATTTACGGGATGCAGTCCCAGAGCCATAGTATCAGCAAGTTGCTTGATTCAGCTGGATTATTTCTACAGCACCCTCATTTGGAACCCTCTTTGGCTGATGGCAATCTTCGCCGTTCGAGAGGACCACATCGCTCATGAGGGTAAGCAAGATTGGCCCTACAACATCGGCCTGAAAGGCATACGAGCCATCGCCAAGCGGGTCATGCACCTGACCATCATAGAACGTTGCGAAGATAGGACTGTTGGGGGCCAAGGCAGGGACCAGAGCCTGGATGGCAGATAGTATTTCTCTGCAGCTGCTAGTTGGAAGGGCACCAAGTTCTAGCAGCTGTGCTTACAGGCATAGTGCTGAAGAGGACCGCCCTTCTGCCGTGAACAGTGGAGTAAGCAGGCTTACCAGGTTCCGAGCGGCGGTAGCGCCGTTGGAGACACACGATGCGTCTCCTCTCTGGGAAATTAGCCAGCCGTTCCATTACCGCCGCAAAGAGATTGAGCAACGCATCAAGGACTTAGCGATGCTTCTCAAAAGGTCACCTAAATCTCGAAACTTTAGAACCCTGGACTGTCAAGGATTCTTGCCCCTGCAGCATCGCGACCCAGACTCTTTGTTGTACGGCCTAGTGTTTGCTCTCCCGGCTCCTAGCGAAGCTTGGAAACCCCAGGTTCGACGACCTAAGGCCACTCCTTCGGGCAAAGTCAGATAACGTGACACCCATTCAGTATTCGCTTGGCGCTCGATTCAATCTTGCAGAACTTGTTGCTAATTTGGTTCTTCAACTGCATAACGCAGGTTGGTTACATCTCAACATCAATTCACAAATTATTCTCTACCTATCTACAAACCAATCTTCCAGCATCAATTACCCGTACCTATCAAGTTCTAATATGGCCCGTTTCGATGATCTCACAGAAGTATCCGAGATTGTAACACAAAGTGGTGATAATAACTATCATCATCCAGACTACCAGCTTCCCTTCACACAAACCACCAAGACCAAGTTCAAACGCTCCTACGAACTTTATAGTCTAGGTGCTATGCTGATCAAGATTGGACTGCGGAAGCAAATTGACTCTTTTAGACCTGACAGCTCGCATGCCTTGACCTTCGAAAGGCTTCTTCAGGAGAGAGTTGCGCCCACCTTCAAGTTCTACATGGGTGAAAAAGTACACTTTGGCAGCTATTAACTGTCTGGATACAAGCAATATTGCCCCTAATGACGAGGAAGATTGGAGGCACAAAGGTGCTTTTTCTCAATTTCTGAACTTGAGTCTTGTCAAGCATAGCACTGGAAAAAATGGTAGATTAAATAAAGACCTATGCTGTCAACTTGTTCCTACCACTAAGAAAACGAGGGCCAAAACGAGTTTTTCAATACCTGCGCCTTCCCACTCCAGACTTCATTAAACAGTCTCTGTATGTCAGTGTCTCAGAATTTATGGCAAGCCTGGAACTGGTCCTAAGTCTTGAAGACCATGTCCTTACACAATCTTGCCATTCTAGCCTAGTAGTTTGTATGATCTTTGGTTCTCGCCATGGCTATACGTAGCTGTGAATAGTTCGTCTTCCATGAACCAGTTACTCAGTATGAAGCTGTAGTTTGAACTTTTAAATGCGCGGGAATTTGAGTTGTAAGTGCGCGGGAATTTGAACATGTAAATGCGCGGGAAACAGCGTCGACACCATATCTTACCATAGATTCGGCCCAGGAGCCATTTAGGTATGTAAGACATCAGAGTGACCAATCAACAGACAATTGGCTTGGATCAACTCTAAATAACACTTTTCAAAACACACTTCAGGAGAACACCAACTGCCTACACAGTGTCTAAGATGAGCTTTTCCAGCTTATCATCTGTTCAAATCACATCAAGACAATATAACTCTCAATACATTCCCAAAGTTAAATGGAAGGTTCGGGAATATCGAAGTCACAAGGTGGCAAGGATCTAGTCATAACAAAGTAATTTTAACACAATAGCTGTGACGTCAGTTGCGCTACCCGGAACTCTCGGCTGTTCATCAAGGTGTCAGACAGCATCTATAACTGTTCATCTTTGGGGTATATAAAGCACATATAAAACAGCGCTTTCTTTACTTACAATCCCAATTCAAAACGAATGCCAAGTTCATAATGACTTTCAAATTAATACTGCTTCGACATGGCCAGAGCACATGGAATGACAAGAACCTATTCACGGGTTGGGAAGACGTGGGTATCACTCAAAACGGCCGCGCTGAAGCAGTTCAGGCTGGGGCACTGTTGAAGAAACACAATCACCTACCAGACTTGAGCCATACATCACTACTACGACGTGCAATTACGACAGGCAATATTGCTCTTGACGCTGCAGACCGCCATTGGGTTCCCATTAAGAAAAGCTGGAGGCTTAATGAGCGTCATTACGGTGCATTGCAGGGGCTCAATAAAAAGACCACGGCGGACAAATACGGGGATGAGCAGGTCAAGATATGGCGGCGCTCATACGATATTCAGCCGCCACCAATGTCTGGCGATGCCTACCAGAAACAACAGGAGTATACGCGCTTGCAAGACCAATCCATCCAAGCGCCAAGGACAGAAGCGTTGAAAGACGTGGTGGAACGCGTGGAACCGTATTGGAAGGATTGTGTCATTCCTGATTTGAGAGCTGGCATGACTGTGCTTGTTGCGGCGCATGGCAATTCACTTCGTGCACTGGTAAAAATCATCGATTGTTTGGGAGATGAAGAGGTTGTGGAGTTGAATATCCCTACCGGAACACCGATTGTTTATGAGTTTGATGATAGCCTGCGGCCAGTAGTAAAGGGCGGCAAGTGGCTGCAAGAGTAATACTTATAAAGAATATTGTATTTCCAGATAACTATACTATCCAGCCTAGAAACTCTGTAGCACAAACCCATATGACTCAGGCTTAACTTTAACCAGTAAATCTTCCCGCACACCAGGTCCACATGTAGCGCTACCAACACCAGCGACCCTTGGACTTAGATTAAGTAGCGTAGCGTCTTCGCGAACTAGATCGCAAGGATGCTTTGCGTTCTCGATATTTTGATCAGACAGACGGCTGCCAGTCCAGTTAAAGGTGCTGGCATCAAGCCTGGAAGCTCTGATTCCATGACCATCTGCATCCACAAGCCGCACCCAACGCGTGTCCATTCTATTTCCATTGCCTTGGGGGACATCATATGGGACTTCGAGGTCATCAACAGCCGAAGACCAAATGCCGATAGCTTGTGAATGTTTCTTATCAGGATAAGATTCGCCTGGGCCTCGACCAAACCACGAGGCTCGGCTGAGATTCTTGGGTAATCTAATGTTCAAACCAACTCGAGGTACGTCGACTGGGAATACTCCCTTGGGGTTGAGGTCGAGATTTACTGATAAGACGCCGTTTGATGATATGTGGTAGACGGTGTGAATGTCATATCCCCATCCCAAGACTGGAGGCGCAAAGTATGTCATGGTTTTGATATTGACACCAGTTCCGTCGGCACAATTCTCAATCTTGAACGATCTCAGCTGAGAAGTCATTCGATGAACACCATAATCCTTCCATACGCTGACAGCGCTGTCTTTGTCGTTATCTGTTGGCGCTCGCCAGAAGCATGGATAAATTGCTGCGCTAGTGATTGGATCAACTTCTAAAAGATCTGATCCATGGGACCATTTGGTGATGTAGCCTCGTACTCGATCGAAATGAATGTTCCAGTCCGGGCCGGACAGCTCAACCTTGGTTCGGGTCTCGACAACATTGACACTTTTGGAGGGAGCTGACAGACTAACAGGGATACTTGGTTGTCCATCAGCGGAGATCTTGTGCTGGAACCATGCGACTTCATGCAAAGACGGTGCCCATGCAGTAGATTCCCTAAGACTGAAAGAGATGCTCAAGAACACTTCCTCCCCATGGTCTGAATAACGAGTCAGGTCGACAGGGAGAGCAAGTTCTACAGTATCCCAGGGTTGGACGCTGGGAATTTCGAGGTTGCCGGACTCGAGTAGTGACATCCTAGTGATTCTTTGTTAGTTTCATCCCTTTTATGATAATCATATTGCCTTACTTGTCACTATATGCCTTGATGGTATACTTTGCCTCCAAATGGTCCAGGCCGATAAAGTCATACTCATTAGTGATGAAGACTTTGCCAGCCTCATATTTGAAGTTGACAGGCTGAAACACTCTCTTCAGCTCAATCAGGCCAGGGGTGGGTTTATGTTCGCTGTTACAGAGACCATCCATAACAAATGTGTGATCGTTTGGCTCATCTCCAAAGTCGCCTCCATAAGCATAGTAGCCGTCCTTATGCAAGAGGCCGTGGTTGGCCCATTCCCAAATGAAACCACCCTGGAGACGTTTATACTTACGAAACGCATCTTGGTAGTCATCCAAACCGCCAGGGCCATTGCCCATAGCGTGGGCGTATTCGCAAAGGATCACGGGCTTCTCCCACTGCCCATCCTTGATGCCGTCGATCTCGACATGTCTCTTGAGTCGCTCTTGATCAGGGTACATGTAAGAGTACATATCAGTCTCTTGTGCTTTAATGTCGCCCTCGTAGTGAATAAGTCGGTCGTCAATACTTCGTGCATACTCGATCATTGCGACGTGGTTGACACCGTAAAAGGACTCATTGCCAAGGGACCATGAGAAGATACAAGGATGATTCTTGTCCCTCTGCACCATCTGTACCATTCTATCAAGATATGATTCACGCCATTCCGGATTATCAGAGGTAAATTGAGCTGCCTTGGGGAAGAACTCCTCCTTGCTTCCCTCATAATCCAGATATGGCGCGGGTTGGACGTGCTGAGTGACAACATCATAGAAGCCATGGCATTCTAGGTCAGCTTCATCCATCACCCAGAAGCCTAGCTCATCAGCCAAGTCATACAGCCAAGGTTGCCCAGGATAATGGCTTGTTCGGAGTGCATTGATGTTGTGCTGTTTCATGAGTAATAAGTCTTGTTTGAGAAACTCATATGGAACGGCTCTACCGTGAATGGGGTGATGGTCGTGTCTGTTTGTTCCCCGAAGGAGGATGGGTGAACCGTTGACAGTGATTAAGCCCTCTTTCAGTTCGACTTTGCGGAAGCCAACATTCTGCTTGATGGTCTGGATTGGGTTCCCTGACTGTGAGAGCAGTGTCATTTCCAGTTGGTATAACTTGGGACTCTCAGCAGTCCACTTCTTCGGGTCAGAAACCGGAATATCAAATTTGGCATCCTTGTCGTTTGCATTGACAGTCTTGTGGATGGAACCAACTTCGACATCTGCGTCCCGAAGAACAAGGAGAAGTTCAACTGGGGAAGAGCCAGATTGATTCAGGGTCACATCGACTTGGAGGACTGCATTCTTATAGTCTTGGTCGAGGTTCGTCTTGACAAAAAAGTCTTCAATCCTCGTTTGACCTGGGAGTGCGAGAAGAGTCACATCACGAAAGATTCCTGATAACCACCACTGGTCTTGGTCCTCGATATACGAAGCCTCGCACCATTGGTAGACCCGGACAACCAAAGTATTATCGCCATCTTTCTTTGCGATATTCGTAATGTCAAATTCTGCAGCGTTACGACTGCCTTGAGAATATCCGACAAAGAAGTCATTGAGCCAGACGTGGTACGCGCTATCAACACCGTCAAAACGAAGTCTCAGTTGAGATGTGCTATCCCATTCAGTAGGAACTTGGAACTGTCGTCGGTACGTTCCCGTTGGGTTCTCAGTTGGGATGTAAGGAGGGTTTGACGGGAATGGAAACTGGACATTTGTGTAGTGTGGATGGCCATGCCCTTGCAATTGCCAGTGACCAGGGACATTGATTGTTGACCAAGACTCTTTAGTATTCTCTTCTTTGGGAGGATATTCGGAGGCTTCTGCTGGTGTTGGTGCATATTGGAATTCCCATGTTCCATTGAGCAAGAGATGCGTTGGAGGTAACCAGTAAGCTCTGGGAGCGAGCCTATTTCTCTGTATCACCTCGAGGTTTTCGTAGTCGGGTTTATCCGCAGTCAAGTCCATGATCGAATAATAATATCTGATTGAAAATTGGATTGTTCTTTGTTTCACACCTGCATTCAGCAGAATTTATGGTATTATATGCATAGCAGAATCAAGATCATGCTATGAAGTTTAATGACGAAGTTCGGTGGACTTGGTGAGGGGATGATAAGCCGAGAAGACCCCACTTTCGCCGAAAAAGGCCGGCAAACCGCATGTCCACAAGTATTGACTTGGGGAGAGTAGTGCGCAAACTAACGTTAGGTTGGTAGAATAAACACTACTACAGATTAAATGTTTGAAATTGTACTATCAACTATGCTTAATATGCTATTATTTAAACTTATGTTGCAATATAATAAGTAATTTTTAAATAATTAGGTCAGTATATAATTACTCTGCATATGTATTATTCTTATATACTGGACATCAAGTAGTGATTATTAATCCTAGAAATTATATTGATTCAAGTTAGCTACATTACTGTATTTCTATATTCGACCGAGTCTTATAGAGAAGCATGCTTCTCAGTCTCAATGACTTGAACAGTCTTCTCTGTATTCTTGAGAACCTCTCCAACAAGTCTGTCACCCATCTCAGGACCATCAAGCACCAAGGCTGTCTCCTCCAGACTTAGGCCACGCGTCTCAACAAACAGGAAGTAAACAACAAGAGCCTCGACAGCCAGCCAAACATCGTACGTAATGTAATACTTCCAACCCGAGTTGGTGACACCAATTGGGTTGGCGTATTGGTTGAAGATAAGAGCACAGGCAACAAAGAGGTTGTACAAAACAAGTCCTCTGGCGCGAAGATTAAAAGGAAGAATCTCAACAACGTATGTAACCTGCAAGACACCCCAACCAGCCGTGAAAAACACGTTGAATAGGAAGATCATGGCCAGTACACCCTTGGCGATACCGCTGGGTCCTCCAGTTCCGTCTTCATTGAGATCTGTTGACATTTCGTAGGTCGCTTCGAGGGCTGTCCAGACAACGTAGGTTGCGAGGGAACCAAGAGTCGAGAAAAGAAACAGGGCGCGGCGGGGAATTCGGTTAACAACCAGAGAAAAGACAACACCCCAGAGCAAACCCCAGACGGTGAGTAACGCATTGATGAGTGTTTGTGTCTCCTGAGATCGGTAGCCAATCGAGTTGAGGATCAAAGTCAAGTAATAGCTGATAAGGCCGTTGCCGCTCCATTGACTAAAGAAGCCAACTGCGAGAATGATGAAGAAACGATGACGATTACCCTTTGTCTTGAAGAAGGAGAGATAGCTTGTTGTATCCATAGCCTCATTCTCCAAGCGAATGGCAGTTCGAATCTCCTCCATCTCGACAGCAACTGCTGGATTACTGCTGTCTCCGTTGGCGTGGTACTTGATAAGAAGCTTCTCGGCTTCTGGCTCGCGCTCCTGGGCCACCAGCCATCGAGGAGACTCGTCGATGAGAAAACAAAGGCCAAGCTGAAGAAAACTTGACAAGGCTTGAAGAATGGAAGGAATTCGCCAAGCCCAGTCGCTGTTAATTCTAAAGGTGCCATAGGTGACCCAAGCAGCAGAGAGAGCACCAAGACCCCATAGAGTGTTGTAAATGGAAACCATAGGCGCTCGTTGAGTGGGATACGCCAATTCCATGATGAGAACAGGTGCAGCTGTAATGTTCAAAGCCAAGCCAAAACCAAGAATACCTCGAGCAGCGATAAACATGCCCGTGTTCTGGGCTCCACCCTGAAGACCAACACCAAGAAGCATGATAGTGGCTCCAACGACAAGGCCTGGACGACGACCATATTTGTCACAGAACCAAGCGCAAAATGGCAAAGCTACAAGTTGGCCGATATTCTGAATTGCGTTCAAGCTAGAGTGGGGTCAGCAATGGCACCAAGAAATTTGACATGTGCCAAGTTTTTAAGCCTCAACGGTCGAGAGACTTACATGGCAAGTTTATTGGCATCGGGGTCATTAAAGGATGCTTTCCAGGTATCCAGGCTCTGCAAGCCGTTCATCATACCTGTTTAAAAGTGTTAGTCGAGTGAAGCTTTGCGCAGATAATTTTTGGTTGAAGCATCTTACTTCCATCGTAACCAGTAGCATAACTGGAGATAAGCGAAAGACAGAGAATGGCATTGAGTTTGAGGATACCCTTGTTGGTAAGCCAGCCAAACCAGCCAGCGTCCAGTTGGTCGTCAAGGGCAAGAGAAGCCTGTGCTTGGACCATTGTGATACAAAGGTGAGATGAGGTTGACGTGAGAGAACATGCAAAATGAGGGGAGAGAAAGGTAGTATTATCTATCATCTCTACCCGATCCCGTATCTCTTGTGGGCCGGTGTTCCCCGCGACCTGTTGCTATTATCGGACCCCCATGGGGGGAGCTAGATTAGTCTCCAGAGTCCACGCGACCATGATAGCCAAGGATGGAAATGATTAGCATCGGGAGGTCGACCGAACTTTGCCGGAGCCAATCTCGACCAGTTTTCTAGCCTGACTAGCTAGTGCTATCATCTGATCAGGATCTAACCAGGCACTCGGAGCCGAAATTCCATGCGAAAAAAAAAAAAAAGTCCCTCGTGTCGAGTAACAAAGTTAGAGTTTAACCATCTTGACAGACAAACTGCTGCAAAAGTGCCCATTGGGTTACAAGAGCAAAAAAAGAAGCCAAACTAAAAATAGGATAAAAAGACAAACGACCGGAACTGAGGCACAACAGTTCCGTACTTATCCACTTTGAGAAATTGTTGAACTCGCATGAACCTTTGACGCCACGTTAATAGATGGGGCCGCTATCAAAGGTGGAGTGAGCGTTCATCAGCTGTTTCCTAGCCTAATAAAATTAGTCTGATGAAAAGACAGGGGTAAGAATGCGGAGAAGTTCCCAAAAGGGTCAAAGTGGCCGGTGTCATTCGCCGGCTTTGCCCATCTCATCCCAAGGGTTTGGAAATGATCTGGGGAAGGACACTGTTGATCAGGAGTTATGTTAAGAGGGGCTTATGCTCCATTCATTTCTCTATCCATAGCTGTTTACAGGTCCATCATTCATTCTTTGTCGTATTCACTGAGTTGAGACATTCAATATGGGTCTTCTTTCACTCGCTACATCTTTCCTGGCTCTCGGCTCTGTTGCCTCTGCGGCGAGCCTAGCTAAGCGTAACAGCAATAGCCAGAAGCTCACACCAGGTTTGTGGCAAAAAATCTATTCGTGAAACTCGCATTAATAAAGTGTACAGCTGCACAGAGCTTGTTTGACTACTCCATGCAGGTATCGGACTCCCGGTATGATTCAAGCTACGGTTATGTCTGGTACCAGGACAATGGACAATGGTCTGTCCGCTTTACAGCCTGGCACATTCCGGGACTTCTACATCGCGCCAAAGGTGACGATGTGAAGACTGCTGTTAAGGCCATTGAGAATGTGTAAGTTATATGCTCTATAACACTTCAAATGTTTACAAGATCACTTAACTGATTCCTTCATTCAGCTTGGCAAACCAGTTGAACAGTGACTTTGACTCGGCTTGGTATGGCACTTTCAAACTTTCGCCAGATGAGCCAGACCCTACCCCCAATGGGCCACTCTATCCTCCTACCATCTATGGAAGCTATGATCCTAATTGGAGAGAATTTGTTGGGTAAGTCGCGAGCAATACCTTTTCTCCTCTTCAAGATAATATCCTAACCATTATATTCAGTACTCAGCTTATCCAAATTGTTGAGGAATTCGGCCATCTTCTGCCAACTGGTCTTGAATCCCGAATTGAAGACGCACTTGAAGCTGCTGCAATTGGAGGAATGCGTCGCAATGGATCTTTCCCCTTAGACGACAACCTGATTCTTGGTTACTCCAACCCAGGTATCATGCGAGCTCTCACCACCGGTTGGGTTGGAAAGCGCAAGAACAACAAGGTTCTCATCAACTTTGCCAAGGAGCAAGGTAACGATCTTTTGAAGCTTTTCAAGCGAGGTGGCCAAAATGCTCTGTCCGAGTACAACGCACCCAACTACTATGGCATCGATATTTGGGCTCTTGCAGCAAACATTGCCTATGGACCCAAGGATGCTCCCATGACCAAGAACGCAAAGTTCATCCTGCAGGAGATGTGGAAGGATATTGCTGCTCACTACAACCCCTATCTCGGCAACATGGTTGGTCCATACGACCGTGCTTATAGTCGTGACGCTACCGCTCATTCTCAGATTCTGTCCATGGTTATTTGGGGTGTCTATGGACGTGGTGTTGGAGGCCAACCTCCTCTCGGAGAGGCTGATCTCCTCTATGATGTTGCCCAGGGTGCAGCATTTGCGCTTGTCATGGACGTCATCGCACCTACAATCTCCAAGGACGCTCAGGCCATCATCAAGTCCAAGGGCAAGTGGAAGGGCACACGGTTCATCAAGAAGACCATTTACGAGGAGCTTGACTCGAACAATCCCCGCCACATTACTTCTTGGCTCAGTGCTGAGCTCATGATTGGTGGTCAGACTGTCAAGGAGACAAAGAACAGAGGCAACCAGTATGTCCCAGCTATTGTGCAGTGGGCTTCCGATCCTTCACGCAAGCCCTATCCTTATATGGGCTTCTTCTCGCTGTACCCCAGCGCGTCAACCTTGGACGCAAAGGCCGAGGCAAACAGATTGACTGTGTCTTATCCCAACACCACTCAGGATGGAACCAACATCTTCACCTTTGCTCTGACTGGTATTCCTCCTTCTTGGACTCTTGGCGGAAAGAATGTTGTCAAGGGCCTTGAGAAATTGCCATGTCTTGATGTAAACGTCACTGCACCAGGATTAGTGAAGCAGGATGTTGTTTATGGAGCGACACTGAGGGATCACTGGATCTACAACATCTCGTACGCGGTGCCCGAGGGATTCAAGGGGACTCCTAGTGTCACCTTGGACATGACTTACACATGCTAGGGTGGCATTGGACAGGATGTGATACTGGGTTGCTTTAATTCTAGTAGATTATTAGTAGTGTAACATAGCATGTATGTTAATAGAGAAGAGTTCTGCAGTTTAGAGTTCAACTGAAACTGTTTCATGAGTCATTGTTCCAATCAGAGGCTTTTAGTGACAGTTGATAGTTTGCCGCATTTCCATCATTTATTTGCCGACGAGGAGCTAACTCGAAGTTGTTAGTCTCCTGCACCCAAGGAGCTGGGACCGCAGAATTGCCCGTAGTGTCCCGGCCAGTGAATAGTACGAAACTCTGTTTGATAGCTTGACTCAGACAGACTCTCAGTTGAGGCACCGGCAAAGTTCGGACTTTTGCCTTGCGTCTATCATATCGGAATGGCATGGCAGACGTTATGGCTAGGAGATAGAGAAGATTGTATAAGTTGGACTTACCAGTTAATGTCGAACACAAATTCTAGATTTTGTGTAAAGCACCTCATACAAAACATATCAATATTTAAATATTTTTGCCCAAGCTTTCAGATCCAAAAATGCGTCTCGTAATCCGCGAAGGCCCTAAAGAGGCATCCCAATACATCTCTGACTACATCATCAGTAAGGCCTGCCTCTTTACATGTAACACCCCACCAAATGATGACAAGATGTGCTGATGCTGTGACAATCAAGATCGAATTCGTGCTTTTGATCCTACCCCCGAAAAACCATTTGTACTCGGCCTACCTACAGGAAGCAGCCCTCTTCATATATACAATGACTTGATCAAGGCGTATCAAGCCTCCAAGATATCCTTTAAAAATGTCGTGACATTCAACATGGACGAATACGTTGGCTTGCCCCGCGAGCACCCTGAATCATATTACTCTTTCATGCACCAAAACCTGTTCAAACATATCGATATCCAACCAGAGAATATCCACCTGCTCAATGGAAATGCCACCGACCTCTTTGCTGAGTGTCTGGCTTACGAAGATAAGATCAAGTCGTTTGGTGGCATTGAGCTCTTCCTTGGCGGTATAGGAACAGATGGTCATATTGCTTTCAATGAACCAGGCTCCAGTCTTGTCAGTCGAACTCGAATCAAGTCTCTTGCATATGAGACGCGAATTGCAAATGCGAGATTCTTTGACAATGATATCGAGGCAGTTCCGGATATGGCGCTCACTGTCGGTGTGCAAACTGTCATGGATGCTCGAGAAGTCGTCATCATCGCCACCGGGGCTTCTAAAGCCATTGCTATCCAGCAAGCTGTCGAGGGTGGAGTCAGCCATCTCTGCACACTTTCATGCCTCCAGTTACACCCAAAGAGCATGGTGGTAGTGGATAAAGACGCCACCCTCGAGTTGAAGGTGAAGACAGTGAATGTAAGTCAACATCCCAAAATGTTTTCATGAAGTGATTCTAACAAGTCCCAGTATTTTCAGGGAGTTGAAAAGACCATCAGACAGAGAGAGTATTCGGGACATCTTCCTCCATCACCAACACTGACAGCTGACGGGGAAGACGATGGCGACTTGAAGCCTGATAACATGGCGTCACGTATCGCGCCCAGTATGAGGGTCCGGTCAGTGACCTTTCCCGTTGGAATGTAAAGTCAGGTATATTAGATAAATCTATAGCTTAGTTTAGCCTGGAAATTGTATCTGCTGCAAGTTGACTTGATCGAATAGTTGCCAAGAGTAGTCAAACGTGGGATCCATGACTGAGGGATGACCCGGCTGCACGTAGTTAAAATCGGGCGTGCTAACATCTTGGAGGCTGTCCTCTAGCCGTGCGATGAGTTTATCACAGAGACTGGGTTTCGGCTCATTCTTTTGTTTCAGAATGTCGAGATGCAACCTGATGTTTCTCATGTCTAAAAAATCGATTAGTGCCTTCAGTCAACTCCTGACGGTGATGCATACCATCTATTTCTCCGACTCCTCCTTGTAGGCCTTGCAAGACGATCAAAGCCGCCCACGTTATCATGATAAGATCCCAGTTGGCCCAGATGCCATCATCGTGTTGATGAAGCTTAAGAGTTGCCCTCGCAGACAGGAGGAGCTCTTCCTGTTCGTTGGAGGTTATGCTGTGCGCCCAAAGATTACCACTCCGAGCCGGGTGGTATATAGACAGGACAAGTAGCCGATGAAGAACATATTGACGAAGAACTAACTTGTTACTTTGATCGTCAGATTCTGTCATTTTCCCCTTGTACTCCTGGAGCCAATCATCCAGTTGCTTTGCCCAATCCTTAATAAGTATGCCATCGATGGCCGTGAAAATTGTAGCAGAGTTATGGTAAGTAAGTCTTGACTCCTGGAAACAGGACCAAATGGTTGGTAATCTTCTCCCGGTGAAATGGCTCAACCCCGTATGCATCATTCGAGACAGCTTGTATAACTGATCAAGTGGCGACATACGTAGAATTGGGAGTGGCGCTTCAATGGGTATCACTGGGCAGGAGAGATAAATCGAAGAGTGCTCAAGGTCAACGATCTGAATCCCACTGAATAGCTTCCGCCATTCTCTCGATGTTTCATCCACATGAGCAGGGCAATAGTCTAACATCAGTCGGTAGCCAAGGGCAATCCAGTTTCCAGTTTCTTTAATGTTGCCTTCGGTCAGCAAACCAGCGAGGACGATACCAAGAACAGTCTGGAAAGCCCATTCCTCTTGGGAGACAGATGACTCGAGAGGTGTCCCAATCTCACTACTGGGAATGCTCAGTTGCGCGATAGCGTTGCACAAGACGGTAAAAAAATGAGGAGCAAGCCCCGAAACATTTGGCGGTCCACGCGTGCTTGAGCAATAGAGGATAGATGCAAGCAAAACTGGTTGAGGCGTAGAGAATGTTTGCTTGTCAGGCATGAAATGCAACCCTGGCATTCGGTCATGAAAACTGAAACAAGTAAATGTTACTAATGATTTTTATAGAGAAGAGAAACAAAACATACGATGACCAAAGGGATTCAATAGTATCACGCTGCCAAATCGATGGTGGCACGGTTGGCGAACATCTCTGCAGTAGCAATATCGCACTCCAGAGCGGTCCATCAGGGATTGGCTCTGGTGACTGCTCAGAGACTCCACAGAACATTTCAGGAACCGAAAGATCCATGTCACCATCAGTCACGATGGAGAGTCTTTCTTCAACGATTTTGAGCCTAGATAGGACGTTGTTCTTGAAATCTAGATCAAGAATTCCCGAGACTGAAGGCAACTGAGCTGCATTCGCTCTGGGCACAAACACACACGGAAGTCCAGCGCGGCGGCATCGACGACATGCTTCGCTACTACCCTGGAGCACGCATTTCATCTTTTGCTTTCGGCAATTTACTTGGCAGCTTAATCAGCTTCTGTGTCTCAGATCATGGTGAGCCACCCACTACAGGAGGTTCAGAGACAGGGATACCCACTACAGGCCTTGCGAGCCTTGAGTGCTGAAGCCTCATCTGGGGCTTCGCGGTCCAGGGGACGGGAATCTTCGCCGGAGGTCATGATTGAGTGTCAGAAGGGGCCGGTACTGTTCTGTGGACGACGTTTGCTCTTCTCAGTGGATGTGCATGCATATGCAGAGTGGATGAAGCAAGAAATGTGCGGAGAGGAGAGAGCGGCCAAGTGACCGATATTTCCCTGGTGCCTTATCATACTAGCAATCCCTGATCTAGTACGAATGTGGCTATTGAATCCGGCGTTGGCCGCCTCCGGCCCGAACTTTGCCGGTAAGCCCAGCAATGAGATTACACCATTGTAGTCAACGCTGATTGAAATGACTACGGGAACTATTGGCAATTTTAGTATTAGTCTTTAACCTTGTCTCTACAATGCGTTCCGCACTCATTGTTTCCATCTTTACGTGATTGTTTGTTTGCCTGTCTTGCTTTGCCATGTTGGAGGATGGCTTAGGTGACAGCCATCAGGCAACTGTTGAATCGGTTGCCAAGGAGTTTGAAGTCGGGAGCGTGAGAATCCAAGAGATGACGGATTATTTTGTGAAGCAGATAAGTATGCATTATGGCTATCATTTGTTGTACATCTCGACTGACCCAACCTATCAGGACATGGATTGAAAGACAAGCATGCTTATCAGATACCGTCCTTTGTCACACAAATTCCCAACGGTCGAGAGAAGGGTCTTTTTCTTGCAGTCGACTTGGGTGGAACGAATTGTCGAGTGTGTGCTGTTAAACTTTATGGCGACTCGACTTTGGATGTGTTTCAGAGAAAGCACCTTGTCCCTCCGGATATTCGAGTCAATTCGAGTCACAAGCCTCTGTTTCAATTCATTGCCATCAAGATCAGAGACCTTCTTAATGAGAACAAGAGTAATGCAATCGGTGAACAATCTGAGACTTTCGATCTCGGCTTTACATTCAGCTTCACGTGTGAACAGACCTCGATATCTCGAGGTACCCTTGTTCATTGGGACAAAGGATGGGATATCCCAAGCACATTAGGCCAGGATCCTTGCGCCTTGCTACAAGAAGCCATCGACGACATTTCTTTACCGGTACGAGTTTGTGTTCTGGCTAATGATGCGGTTGGAACACTGCTTGCTAGAGCATACACATCGAAAACGAAAAGCTCAACAGTCGCATCCATCATACTGGGTACTGGGACAAATGCTGCATATGTCGAGCGCATTTCCAACATTCAAAGACTTGGTACAGAAACCGATGACTGTCTCAGCACTCAGAAAGATGGAGTAATGGTTATTAATACAGAATGGGGATCTTGGGACGACAGCCTCAACGTTCTTCCTCACACACGGTTCGACAAACTCGTTGATGAGTCTTCCTCAGATCCTGGATGCGGCCTACTTGAGAAGATGGTATCAGGCATGTACCTTGGAGAGCTACTACGCTTGGTGCTCTTGGAACTGGTGAAAAATGGTGCATTAGACATGTCTTTACAGGAAGGGAGCCCCGTATACCGTCATATGGGCATTGAAAGCGCTTTCTTGACAAGGATTGCAGAGCTCAGATCAGAGGACGTGCAGCCGGCATTGTCATGTGTGGCCGACACTCTCGCAGCAACAGACGTGACTCCCAAAGACTTACGTACTGTCCAGAGGCTGGCTACAGCGATTGTCCAACGGTCTGCTCGATTAGTTGGCGCTGGCCTTGCTGCAATCATCATCCAGTCTGGCAGGCTTGAGATTTCAAGCAGGTCTCAGAAACCAGCCACTGAAGCTCATGCACACGAAATACACGAGAAGTCGACACAAGCTCAGTCTGTCAGCCCTCAAACATCCTTTGTGCGATTTATTCGGCGTCTATTTGGCTGCATACGGCCCCAGGAGCCTTTGCCAACTTCGACCAGCGGATCGTCATGTGAATCCAAGGACACACTGGAGTCTTCTCCACTGGTGGATGATGTGATTAATATCGCGGTTGATGGCTCACTTTTTGAGTTCCATACTGAGTTTGAGAGTTCAATGCGTACTGCGCTACGGGATGTTAAAGAAATCGGGACAGTTAAGGAAGCAAGAATAAACATAGAGCTTACGAGAGACGGATCAGGAACTGGCGCAGCGCTTATTGCTGCTGCTGCATCTCGGCATGCGAATATAGAAACTTGAATAGACTTTCAGATATGTAATAATAAACCATAAAGTTGTTATTCTAAGATATCTAATCTGGTCATTGTCAAGCCTGAAGATAAAACTTTAGATATATAAGATGTGCTCTCAAAAAAAAAAAAAAAAAATCGT
This sequence comes from Fusarium burgessii, assembly GCA_002980515.1. Classification (NCBI taxonomy): domain Eukaryota; kingdom Fungi; phylum Ascomycota; class Sordariomycetes; order Hypocreales; family Nectriaceae; genus Fusarium; species Fusarium burgessii. Next base: position 7,066 of record PVQA01000155.1, on the reverse strand, counting down.
CTAATTCAAAATCAACATACTGATTGTACCTATTCTAAACAGCCTTGATAGCAGAGTTATCGAGCTTCAGTGTTAACTTTGAGCTCGGGTTTCCTTTCTCTTGGCCCGAAACAAACCAGTTTAGAACCAAAGTACATTTGCCAGCCTTTATGTTATATGGTATCTTGGTCGAAAAGTTTACCCATTCATTGACCTTGTGTGCCCCTCGTTTTACAGGATACCCAATTGAGCTGTTGAAAGAATTTGGTCCAAAAGACAGTGTGCCCACCGGGCTGAGCCAGAGGGGTCATTGACCCAGATAGTCATCCCAGGGATGCGGGGATCTATACCCTGAGCTGCACCCTTGGGGAGGTACATAGACCACGATAGCTGGTACTTTCCAGTCTTGCAGGTTGTAAAGTTCTGCTGGATTCTGCTGTAAGCCCAATCATCGGTCGTCTTAGCAAAACCGGAGATCTGGATAGCATGCTCGCTCTTGTAGCCAGAAGTTACGAGTTTCTGGCTGGTAAGCTTCGGATAGTATGGAGCATAGGCCCAAGGACCTGGATCATGTTAATGACTTGTATATAGATAGATGAGTGCCTTTTAAAGTAATGGGTGGGCGTTGAGTAAAGTGGTGCTTGTAGACGCTACATACTGATAGTCTTTGACTCAAAACCAGGGTTTTTCAGCAAGTTTGAAGGGTTGGTACAGGCTCGTCGGTCAAGAGACGAATAGAGGGAGCCGAAGAGTCCAGAGGGTGCAGCTACAGATGACGCAGCAACTGCCAATGCGTAGAGGAACTGAAGTTTGACCATAGTGGCAATGGAAATTTGGGTCTTTGTACTGTAAAATGAGTAAGATAACAAATCTTCAAAAACTGGCAGACCAAGCGATTTTTATAAGATCTCGAATGTGACCAAGCTAATTGACTCAACAATTTGGACTCTGGCCGACTTTTTGTGGCTTTGGTCTCGATTTATTTGGGCGTTGATCGAGACCTTCATAGCAATAACCTAAACCGTATAGTTATGTCTAGCCACACAGGCTATTGGTAACTAGTCTAATTTACATACCATTTCTGAGATTTCAGCTTTCCACTTTCCTGTTACCATTTTCTTTTAACACAAGCGAGTCACCAAAAGGGTTAGAAATGTTTTATTATCGCATTCCAGTGGTTGTCATCTTGTTAGAACCCATAAATGGAGAAAACCCTTATGATATGTCAAGATACCGGGTGGAAAGGAAGCTGTCGGAAAACGTATAGTCCGGATAAGCCTGACCAAGCTTATCTTGGCTTGATTTCTCTTATCTGAAGTGATTGCCTCACATGAATTGGCCTTACTTCAGCCAACTCATTTTGGACAATACAAGGCCAATCAAATCTCAATCTTAAGCGCACTTTAGTATAGTTTAGCTGGTTGTCACAAGAGTCTTTTCAAGCTGGGTGAAGGTAGATACCTCACTATGTTCTGCTTTGTTGTGAGGTGACTGTCGCGTCGATTCAATCCGTCTCCCTTCAAAGCATGAAATACACATGCCAACCAGTACATATTGAAAGAATTTATGTAATACTACCGTGAAGAGAAGTATAGGTATTTACAGCATGGTACATACACATAGGTCCTCTGATAAAGATAGTAATTGAAATAATTGCAGGTTGCATGGAGAAAAAATCTCAATACCGGGTAACTAAAACGCGAAGGAATGGGGTCAAGACTTTACCTCGGAAAGGGGAATGCGGGGTTTACGAGATCCGCCAATCGGAATACAACGTTGTCCTTTCCGGGAACTTGGGCATAAGAATATCGTTACCGATTAAACAATTCCGATATGTCTGATATATTTTAGAGGGCCTTCATCGAGAAGTTCCTCTCACCAATAAGGAATATTATATCTGAATCAAGTACCAAGATGGAAGACCAGTTCTCCGAAGACGATGTTGCTATACATAATACTCCAGACAATCTATGGTTGGTAATCAATGATAGAGTCTATGACTTTACGGAATTTGCCCCAGATCACCCAGGCGGTGCCGAGAGTGAGTCTGAGGAACTTTCTAGCATTCCCCCTTGTATACTGACGGACATGAGCAAGTCATCTATCAATATGCGGGCAGAGACGCAAGTGATGAATACAATAGTTTTCACGCCCCGTCATTGGTACAGAAAGCATTAGATGCCAAGTATCATCTCGGGTCTCTCAAAGTCTCTGAGAGCAACAAGAAGAAGAAGAAGGAGCCAGAATCACATGGGCAAACAACAAAGAAACCTAATCATCATGAAAGACCTCCTCTACGCGACATAATCAACTTGCACGACTTTGAGACAGCGGCATCGACTGCGTTGGCAAAGAAGGAATGGGCATATATCAGCGGAGGAGCGAATGACAATCTCACCCGGGACGCAAACGCCTCATTTCTTGGAAGAATATGGCTACGACCAGCAATCATGCGGAACGTCCAAATGGTAAATACAAAAGCCACTGTTTTTGGATGTGATCTCCAGTTACCTGTGTACATCTCACCGACTGGTGCGGCCTTGACAGGTGGTGAAGAAGGAGAACTCGCATTGGCCAAAGGAGCAGCAAAAACAGGCATCATTCAGACCCTGGCGACGCCATCATCTTTTCCGCATGAAGATGTCCTAGAAGTCACACCAGAACGAGCTTTCTTCCAGTTATATGTTAACAAAAACCGCAAATTGTCAGAAGAACTATTGAGAAAAGTCACAAAAACTGGAAAGATCAAGGCAATATTTGTCACAGCAGATTTACCCGTGGTGTCCAAGCGAGAGGCTGACGAAAGGGTCAGAAGCGAGAACGCCGGTCCAACGGAAGATTGGAAAGGTTCTGGACTAGCCCGCCAAACTGGCTCATTCATTGACCCCTCTCTGAATTGGGATGACATTACTTGGTTGCGAAGCCAGGTTGACCTCCCAATTGTAATCAAGGGAATTCAGCGATGGGAAGATGCTAAATTGGCCATGCAACATGGTGTTCAGGGTATTGTTCTCAGCAACCACGGAGGTCGTGCAGCAGACACAGCTCCTCCATCCATCTTACTACTCTTGGAGCTCCACCGAAACTGTCCCGAAGTCTTTGATAAGATGGTCGTTTTGGTTGACGGCGGATTTAGAAGAGGTTCTGATGTACTCAAAGCTATCTGTCTCGGAGCCTCCGCTGTTGGACTTGGGAGACCATTTGCTTACTCAGTAGGCTATGGAGAAGATGGCGTCGAACACGCCTTCAATAGTAAGTTATTACCAGTAGCTCAGATATCAATACTAACATTGTTCAAGTTCTACGAGATGAGTTGGAAACGGCCATGCGCCTTTGTGGCTTGACCGACTTGGCAGATGCCAGCCCTGACTATATCAACACGGCTGATATAGATCATCTTGTTCGTATTGGGGGACATCCTTACGCCCGAAAAGTCGGCAGACAGGATTCTAAGCTTTGATGATGTCAAGAAAAGAAAAAAAAAAGCTTGGAATAGCCATGCGGCTTTTGACATTCCGGCAATCGATTATCCTTCTGAGACATCAGAAACGCCAAAGGCTAAGTTAGCAAGGTTGCAATATGGATATAGAAGAGGCTTGGGTGATCGTGGAATGAGGGGAATGGGCTATATTAGACGTGTTGTTCAATATGTGTAGTTACCTGACATTGGCCACCGGGTAAAATACGTAAAATTAAAAAAGAGTAGCTATCATAACCGGCGTCGAATTAATTGACAATTTACCTGAAAGCTCACTTCTTATCGAGTGATATCGACTGGTGGATCACATGCGGAGCCTGTGCTCTCATTTCCGAAGGATGAAACTGACCTAGTTTAACCGCTTGCACTGCAATGCCGGAAGAACAATGCCCGGATCATCAAATAAAGTCAAAGCTGAAGCTCAAAATGGGTACATGTCACTCAGAGTCTCCGCATTATCGAACCACGTGGCACTGATGCCGAATTCCAGATCGAGCCCGGCTGTTGTCAGCTTGGTTGTATCTATGACCCTATGAAATCAGCCGTCAAATCATGGTTTGTTCCGTCTTGTTTGTGGATTAATGAGCAGGGGCACAGGGGTCGCCAATTTAGCCTGAAAACCATGGTAGCGTTTCAGGACATATTCCCGAACTGGGGGTTGAAAGCCTGATTGATCTATGCAATGCCCAAAATGCTATGATTTCAAGAGGGATAGTCTGGGGCCGGCTGTATTGGAGATTTGTTTGCTGAAACAAGGCATCATAGATCGCCCCCTATATAAACACGCCTTGGCACCGATCATTCTTACATCGTTGTCAATCACCTCTCTCATTCTCTTCGTATATATATATATTTTTGTACATATTCTTCCAAAATGAAGTCTCTTCTCAAGGCAGCTATCAGCACCTTTTTACTCGTTGGCACTGTTGCCAGCGCTGCAGTAGAGGACCCAATTGAAATCTTCAACCGACAGGCGGCTGGTGTTGTTATCCGCCAATGCAACAGACCTGGTGTCCTCGCTCTCGCTTACGATGACGGCCCTGGACAGTATACCAGCCAGCTCGTCGACATTCTCAACAATGCTGGTGCCAAGGCCACCCTCTTCTTGACTGGCAAGCTCTACGGTTGCATCTACAACCAACAGGCTGCCATCAAGAAGGCTTACAACTCTGGCCACCAGATCGCCAGTCACACATGGACTCACCCTCAGAACTTTGGCAGCCTCAGCACCGATGGGCTGAAGCAGGAGATGCAAAAGTTGGAACAAGCTTTTGTCAACATCATTGGCAAGAAGCCCGCCTACATGCGACCCCCTTACCTCGCCACCGGCGGCAACGTTCTGCCCACCATGCAGCAGCTTGGATACAAGGTAATCACCAATGATGTCGATGCCGGTGACTGGAATGGTCTCTCGGCCCAGCAGAGCCAGCAGAGGTTCCAGCAGGCTGGTGCTGGTGGAAACGGACACATCCCTCTCATGCACGAGACCTACGCCAGCACGGTGCAGACTCTCACTCCCTGGTTGATCAACTGGGCCAAGCAGAACAACCTCAAGCTCGTCACTGTTGGTAAGTTTGACAAAATGAACGAGATATTATGTGACATTTTGCTAACCATTTCAAGCTGACTGCCTTGGCAATGCTGGTGGTGCTTACCAGTCTGGAACCTTTAATGGCAATGGACAGAACTTCTGCTAAGTCACTTTTTCACGTGGCTAGAGATTCGAAAAGGGTAAATCCTTTTGTTAAATTTCTCTATTCTATTGCGAGATGAGAGTAGTGGTGGTTTGGATAGGGTCTTTTCGATTGGGGTGATTCGGATAGCTGAGCTGCCACCTTGTGTGAATCAAGCCAGGTCCACAAACCAGTTATGTATTGATGATTTAGCAGAAGGGCTGAGAGGCAATTGTAAGCCCTGTCAAGAATGATAGACTTATTAACTAGTGAACACTGATGACAGCCAGTTAGAGTTGAATATGATGTCTTGCAATCAGATTAGAATTCGACATACCTAAGAGGTCCTTGCTACTATCCTCTTAACACAGTCCATAGCTAGTTCTATTTCTTGATGAAATCGCTCAGGCTGGTCAATCGATCCTACCATCCCAGACTTTTGCCTCATACTAATCCACCGAAGATTCTGCCCAATTCGTAAGGCAGCTCCTCGGATAAGCGTTCTCGCTATGATTATACTCTCGCAATCCTCAAGGATGATATTCCCAAAGACGAATCTTTCCCCAACAGAGTCTTCCGGTGCTTTTAATTTGTCAGACAGCCGATAAGAAGGTAGGGAGTGACTACTTGGCTTACAGCGATGATCTTGAAGAGTTGGAGCCCCTGATGTTGTATTGTAGACTCTTTGTTCTGCTTTCAAGAGTAGTAAGAGACTCTTCAGAGCAGAGAGGGCATCTTGGATTATTCGTGTATCGTTTGAACATTGATTACATCCGCGGATTGAGATCAATAGTGCGCTGATTTGTGTTTCAGTGTTCATAATAGATCCCAAAGTCCCATTTTCAGGGTTAGGCTCGTAAACTCGTGGAAAGGAAGTGCCGTTTTGGCAGGGGCAGAGTATGTCTTTTTGCTGCTTGTCGATATGCATCTTGGAGTAAGGTTGTTTGCCGATTGCCTTGAAGATTATACCATTTTTATTTACTGAGCCAGCCATATAAGAAAAATGCAATAAAACTTAAAAAAAAAAAAAAAAATGAGGCAGTCTGCAAGTTGAATAAGGGGCATGTCAGCATCCATTCTGCGTTTCGGTACCCTGCTGGCATAAAAAAAGGCAATTTGTTATGAACCTTGTATAAACTCGAAAACAGATTTTGCACCAATTGTTTTTTTTATTTTTTATTTTTATTTTTAAACTGACAGGGCATTGCCGAAATGCCGCTTCGTTGACTTAGCTATATACGGAACAGAGATTGCTATGAAAATAGAGTTTGAAGTTTTAAGTTAAGCGAAATGACACATAAGCTTTATCTAGTCCCCCAGCTCTGACTCTGTAGAGTTACTAGTCCAAGGATGGAGGTCCAACTCAAAACGACTAGTTGGAACATTCCAGCAAGCCAAGAAAGCACTAGTCGCCATACCAATCTACCTCTAATGTGATAAATCTCTAGCCCACCAATATCAGAAACTTGACTCGTCTCATCATGTCGAAGAGCATCGGGGATAAGCATCAGGCTCCTCCAAGCTGTGAGACTTGATATTTCCAATAATATCCAAAGTGCATTTAGAGGATATAGGATCAAACTTCTGAGTAGAGTAAAAAGGAGGAAGATCATAAGAGGGCCTTTCAGCCAGACACATGCGCTATTGATAAAGGGATATATACTTCCCATTCCTTCCTCGGCAATCAAGAGTTTGTCTTCTTGCTTTTCCTTATCCCAGTCATTTGAAGCAGGCTGGACGCGTCGAGATCGAATCGCAAGCCAAAGTCTCAGTGCCTTTTGAGTGGTCAAAGCAGGATATCCCATAAAGAGAAATGTATAGTTGGTGCGCTCCCAGCGAGAAAACATCAGGAATGCTTTTTCCAAATTTTCAGGGGCCATGGTGTGAACAACCGCATTGCTCTGATAAACCGTCTTCCAGCCGTCACTGAGAATAC
>PVQA01000154.1:0-26167 GCA_002980515.1 Fusarium burgessii | reverse complement strand
TGAGACCGTGTGACTAAGGTGGTCCGATCTGCTAGTGACTAGGATGTGGATACTATGTAAGGAGCTGTGCTCCTCTCGAATACATGTAACTTAGAACTAACAACAACCCAATCAACCCTTTTTACTTCAACATAGGCATGGTCTTCACGACCTCAGGAAACCACTGCGTTAGTAATCTAGCTGTATGCTCTAAGTAACTCTGCGGAATGAAATACCTCGCACGAAAAAAACAAAAACAATAATCAATTAACACATTTGCTGCTGCTCATCATATTCACTTTAACCGTTGAAGCACGCTCAGTGCGATAATATGCACGACCGCAAAGTACGGAGCGTTTCATATCCAGTTGCACGCTCTCTAAAAACTGTACTAATCCATAAGAGGAAATCGTCACGGTCGAGCGGTGACGGCATTGTTTCTTGAGTTTAACAAGCAACTACGACAGGAATATAGATCTAATCATTAAAAAAAATAAAAAATCTTCATGTTTTCCAACGGCTAAGCTTCTGGAAAGAGTTATATAGGATAAGGAATCTTGCTTGTGGTCTTGAAAACCTAAGGGCTGATTCCCTTCTGGATTTGCTCAGAAAGATGTTTGCTCAGAAAGATGAATGACTCGCCATGTAGTTAAACTTTAAAGGTTACGAGTATGCTTTAGTGTGGAATAGATTCACAGAAGAATTTTATTTGCAGCATAAAATAAACTTCCTGATTACTGTATAAATTCCTCAGTCAAGATGTTATAAGGTCAAGGTTATGAGCCAGATAGTTCCAGTGGCAACTGGATCCTGCGACATAAAGATTATCCTCTTCTACTGAGATAAGTGCTGTCCTCAGAAAACAAAAGACCATTCTCATGCGTCTAATCCCTCTCATACTCACTTACCCCTTGATGGCTACTGACTTTAACTGAGTCCAATCAAGCATAGCCTCTTTGCCGTTCTCGGTCCCTTGGCCGCTCTCTAGAAGATCATGATTAGCAAGTAATACAAGATAAAAGAGTTGAAAGAACTTACGCTTCCATCCCCCCATAGGAACATTCGGCTGCAAACCACCAGCCCCATTCACACTGACAGTCCCAGCCTCAAGCTTCTGCGATAATCGCAGAGCTCGACTTATATCCGCTGTCCAGACGTAGGCAGCTAGACCAAATTCGGTGTCGTTTGCTAGCTTGATGACCTCGTCCTCAGTGGAGAACCTGACGACGACCAGAACCGGCCCAAAGATTTCTTCCCTGAGGACTTTGGCGTCCGGGTGCGGATCCACGAAGATGGTTGGTTCGACGTAGCAGCCCTTGGCCCCGATGTGCTTGCCACCAGTGAGAAGAGTTGCTTCCTTTATTCCAGTCTGGATGTACAACAAGACAACTTCTTTCTGGCGCTGATGATACAGCGGCGACGACCAAGTGCTCGGGAGAGTCGGGTCCCCGCCGAGGTTCCGACCATGTTCTTCAACTATGACCTTGAGTTTTACAATGAACTCGTCCGCGATGGACTCGTGCACGTACAGCCTCGTGGGTAAAGCGCATCCCTGGCCGTTCATCAAGAGGAACATCGTCGCAGGCTGTAGAGCCCTCTCCAAATCAGCGTCAGGGAAAACGATCAGCGGGGACTTCCCTCCAAGCTCTAGAGTAACTCTCTTGAGGTTGGACTTTGCCGCCGCTACTTGGATCAACTTGCCGACCTTGATGCTACCGGTGAAGCTGATCTTGCGGATGTCCATATGTGATGACAACGCCTCGCCGACTTCGGGGCCACCAATAAGGCAGTTCAGAGTGCCGGGTGGGATTCCGGCTTGGGTTGCTAGAGATGCCATGAATAGGGTTGAGAAGGGGTTTAGCTCGCTCGTTTTGATGATGATGGAGTTTCCGCAGGCGAGCCCTGGGGCCGCCTTCATTGCGAGGGTTATGATAACTCCGTTGAAAGGACAGATACCAGCACAAATGCCCCAGGGTTGGCGTATTGTATACTGCAAGTTTGGTGAGCCAGAAAGAAATGGAAAGGAAGGGCCATGGGTGTCGTACTTGAAGACTATCATATTTTGCGACCATGACTTCGGTCTGGAATTTGTCAATCATGTTGGCGTAATCTACAGGACATAGTCTTAGCATCGAGTTATTCTTTGCGAATGGGGACTGTTCTCACAAGTGAACAAATCAGCAGCCGCGTCGATCTCGAAATTGCAGAAGCCAGCATCTTTCCCGACGAGAACAGCCTCCAGCCAGTGAAGCTGCTCCCGATTCCCACGGATGAGTTGGCCGTATTTGATCAAAGCATCTCGTCGCTGGTCCTACATCCCAGATGATTAACCTTATTCCAAAGTTCGCAACTCCAAAACTACCAGGGGGCTCACATTGGTCATGGCTTGCCAGAGACGCAGGCCATCCCGAGAGGAATCGACGGCGAGATCGACATCTTTAGCGTTCGACCATTGCAGTTCTGTTCACAATTAGTTTCTAGATGATGATATTTTTAATGGTCATAAATGGCAAACCTCTGGTTAGAATAGCGTCGTTGACTGATGACTTGAGTGTATGCTTTTCGTCACCGGTACTATCCACGAATTTGCCCCCGATGAAGGACTGAACTGGGAAGGGGAAGCGAGAGGCTGGAATCTCGGGGACTTTGAACGACGCCATTGCGGTAGAGCGATTTTGGGACTTGCGAAAATACTCTGTGAAAGTAAAATATTTGTCGACCTATAAGGATGGGGTCAAGTCGAGGGAATCACGCTTTTAAACCAAGATTTTGGGCATAAAAACTAGAGAAGATTACTACACTCCAAATTATTTTGGCGTAGGTAACATTGAAATGGGAAGTGCTGAGCGATGGGCAAGTCGGCGGGGCTTCGGTGGACGGCGGCGGAGGAGCGGCGGAGGTTCGGAGGAAGAAAACAGGGGGTTACCGGTGTAGAGAACGTGATTATCCCGGGTGTGAACGACATACAAAGCAGGCATCACAAAGAGATCATACAAGAGCTTGGACTTCTAAGTCGGCACTTGAAACGGGATTAAAAGTTCTGGTAGATTTCTGAAGTATAACTAGACCATCCTCCCCACGACCGCTGATAGCATTCATCAGCACATCTTATTCCTTCCTTTAAGCCAGTACTAACCGGCTCAAACTCATTGACGACTACTCTTTCATTACTCCAAGTCCACTTACCTTTACCCACAATGTCACCTTCAATCAACCTGAGCTCTCGCATTTTCAGTGTCACTGGCGGAGCCTCCGGTATGGGTGCCGCAACCGCCCGTCTCCTCGCCCAGCACGGCGCAGCGGCTATTTGGATTGCAGACTGGAATGACGTAAATTTTCCCAAGATCAAAGAAGAAATCGAGAGTATCAATCCACTGACGAAGGTCTACACGACCAAAGTCGACCCGAAGCAGGTGAATGACTGGGTTGCGGCCATCATCGCCGAGTCAGGAGCCCTCCATGGCGCTGCTAACGTAGCGGGTCTTTCCCAGTCAGTCTTGTCCAAGACGCAGCCAGCTATTCTCGCGGAGTCTAACGAGGAATGGGCTCGCGTAATGGGCGTCAACATCAATGGTATTATGTACTGCACCAAAGCCCAGGTGGCTGCCATGGTCGAAATGCACAGAGAGCAGAACCCTTCTCTTGTCAACGTTTCTAGCATGGCTTCTCTTCTTCGCGGCCCCAGTGCTTTCGCGTATGGAGCATCAAAAGCTGCGTGTGCACACTTTACATCCTGCGTCGCAAAGGATGTTTATCCCTCTGGCATTCGCGCCAACACGGTTTCTCCGGGTGAGTAAAGCTTTGTATTTTCCCGGTGCTCTTAAACTCGAAACTGACTTCGTGAAAGGCAATACGTATACGCCCATGACGAAGGAGTTCTTTGGCGAAATGTCGAGGGAAGAGATGGAGGAGAAGTTGCATCAGTGGGGACTTGGTACCAAGATGCTCGAACCGGAAGACGTTGCGAGAGTCATTGTTTGGCTTTTGAGTGAGGCGTCTATGGGAGTCAATGGGGTCAACCTCCCTGTTGGCCCTGGAGCTCCTTAGTTTGTAGATGCCATCCTCAAGTAGAGCTATGGTCCGCAGGTAGCAGAGACACTCGAGGTCAAGAGGTAGCTCGGGCAATTCTTTGAATTCTCAAGTGGCTTAACATTCAACTTATTAGAGTTATCGAAGTTGACATACCATGTCGCTGCGTTCTACGGCTTCCGTTGTACAGGACTTCTCCTGGTGATATCGAGCAGCGAAAGGCTGTTTTCAGCATCTTCGGCATCTCCTAGCAATTCACATCAGTCCATGTTTGAGTGCTCTCCTCGAACTGCCAGGAAATCATCAGAAGCTTTCTATTATGTCAGAAGGAATAGGTAAAGATTGTATTGAACCCTCGGGCCTGTGCCTTGAGGAACGAAGTGACGAAAGGTCTTATGCCCCACCCCGCTTTGCCTCTGACCTCAAAATCACGTGGTTGCCTTGAGGAACGAAAGGCTCTTAGAGGACGGACGAAAAAGCGGGGCCAGGCCAGATCCCCCCTCAAAAATTCACGTGAATTTGAACGTGTCATCGCGTCAGGTCCGTGTCGAACCCCACTCGCGTAGTACGCGCCGTCTCGAAATTCCTCTGCAACGTCTGCCCTGCACCAATCCCCAGTGTTGTCTTCCGACCAAATCATCGACTCTGCTTGCCTCACTGTCTGTTCGCTCAGCTCCTCCAATCTCAGCTCAGCCTGTGCCATCTCCGCTGGCACCACGTTTCCCACGAAGTCCCTCTCTCGCGCCTCGGAGAGTAGCATGATGCCGTCAAGTGATCTGCACCTCGACAGCTGAACGTACAGACTGTATGGGTCACACTGGCTTGGAACCAGAAGGCCGTCGATGTTCGTGGTTCTCGTCCCCCGGAGCTCTAGCGCGACCCGGTCTAACGTTCTCGCCTGTACCTTGTAGTCCGTACATGCGAACGCCGGGGCGCACGGCAAGCCCTTGCGGGAAACGTCATGTTGCTGCCATGGCCGCTTTCTTACACACTCGATTTTGACACTTACAGGCGTCAAGAGTATGATACCTGCAGGCATTCCGACAAAGTGGAGGTCGCTCGTCGTCTCCGACGCTAGCAGGAGCCCCGCAGGCGGCCCGAAGTGGAGGACCGTATCAGCATTAATCCGATGGCCCGGATAGGCCTTGTCGAAAACAACCCCCACTGCCTCATATCTAGCACCGTTGACAAGTTTTAGTCCTTGATGTATATTCTGGTTCACGACGACCGGCATTCCGGGGAGAAACATGAACACGGCAGGCACCGATATAGCGCTATCGTCGCCTTGGCCCAACATCATGACCGCTTCCTCCTCCGTTGGCTCACCGTCTTTCCACTTATGCTCGGAAACGAAGATGTGGAGAGGGGCGTGTCGCTGCCTCTGGAACGCGAGTGTTGCCTCTACATTTAGGTTCCATCGGTTCCTGTTGAGTGGCGTCACTACTGTGATATCCGACTCCCATGGAATGCGTCTCCCCTCGTGATAGCAGTTGCTGTTCAGAAACTCGACATCCGACTGATCCTGGGCTCCCTGCCGAACACGCGTTAAGAGTCTGCGTAGTCGTGGATCTTGCGCGGCACGAACTTGTTCCTTGAGCATCACCACGGTGAACTTCCTCCACAGGGCGTGGGCGACGTCGTCTTGCCTTTGCTGCTCGGGACTGAAGCCGTGGCCTTGCCCCCATGGGAAGCTTGAGCTTGGGAGCAGTATTGACCTCTCCTGTACTGGACGAAACTGGTGGAAGTCCCCGCAAAATATAATTACTGGAATATCGCCGAAATCTTCAGTCGACTCTCGAAGCCTCCGCAGCTGCTCATTGACAGCGTATAGCGTCCTTGCACCCAACATGCTGACCTCGTCTATGATCAGTGCATATTTCTCTTGCCAGTCCATCTTGGCCTGCCCATCGATACGAAGGCCTGCCGAGCTAGATGGCGCGAAGCCGTCCGGCTCCCCTGCGCGACCTGTTCTCGTACTCGTGTCTTTGGAGAACTTGCAAGCTGAATGGATGGTGATTCCATTGATGTTTGCCGCCGCTGTGCCGGACGTTGCAGTCACGAGCAAACGATGCGACTGTGACCTACGGGCGAACAGCTCGGCGATGGCGGTGATGACCCGCGATTTGCCGGTACCTCCTTCGCCTCCGATGAATAGGCATAGCTGCGAGGTGCAATGCTCATCTCGGCGCACCTGGTCAAGTTGGCGGCAGATCAGCCAGAAGGCTATGCTCTGTCTTTTGTTGAGCGTCAGGGACTTGGCCACTTGTCTCCCGACCTCGCAAAACGATGTGGACAGGCCGAACATGATGCTTGTTGATGGGTCCGTGTCCTCCATCCAGTCGGCAGTCGCGGCCTGGCCGTTCTGTTGCTCTAAGCCTTCAGACCCTCCGCGCGCTGTGGCTCTGTCGATGGCTATCGTAGCGCCCGGCCAACTCTGCATCCCCTGAATAGCCTTTTCCCGCTCGCGGGAGAGGCTGATCTGCTGCGACTTGATAGCCCTTAGTTGCTCTTGCCCGGGCATTCCCGTACTCGAGACGGTCCCTCGAAGAGGGCTGAGGCCATCGTTCAGGATGATCGCGGCATTCAGGTCCTCCTCGGACGCCAATGCGGTCTCCTGGAACTGGTACATTTGCTCGACCATTGCGGAGATCTCTTTCGACCCGGCCGTTATCTCCGTTCGCGTTATCGCATTCCTCAATACATCGATCAGGCGGGCCGCTGTACCGATGCCGTCCGGCCGATACACTGCTGCGTTCTGCGATCCATCCCTCTCGGTGCTGTGCGATCCGGTCACATCAGCAATCGGATCGCTTTCACCGGACAGGACCCCCCACTGCCGGGCATCCAGCGCCACATCCTCGGCGGATCGCCGCAGCAGTTGTATGTTATCTGCTAGCCATGCAATGCGCCTGGGAAGACACGCCTTGTGTCTTTCCCAGATGTTGTTGATGTCATCAGATGCCTCGCACAGGAACATGTCCCACGGGACAAAGAGCGCAAGGTGTTGTACTGCTGCTCTGACGCAGGTTGCGTGAGTCAGTAGGCATCTGCGTCGCGACCCTCCCTCAGACTGACATACCTTTTGTGATATGAATCATCCTCCTCGGCGAAATCCATGGCTAAATATCCGTCGAGGCAGACGATAGCCTGTTGCTTCGGCCGCCGCAGCGTCTGGATCCATGATTTGGATGACGGCCAGGACCTGTCTAGTTCCACTTCGCCAGAGGCGACACCCTGCCCCTTCCGCTTCAGCTTGACGACCGACATGTAGTCGTATAGAGCCAGACCCTCCAAAGCTCTGCCGCGGTGCGGATACGCTTGTAACAATGAGATCCTCTGTCCCGCCTCGCCCAGCATGACCGTCTCTCCAGCCTGCTCGTCTCCGTCAACCCTACCAACAGCGAGTCTCAAGAGGTGCCATCGCCGGAAGACATGCCAATACATGGTGCACACGTTCAGGAACGTCCAGGCATTGCTGTTGGTGAATTCCGTGCCATAACCCTGGAAATAGGCCACCACCTCGACCTGCGACAAAGCTCGTTCCGTGAAAATTCGGTTGGCGACCCGCAGCAGGAACTGCCATGTTTGGTTTTGTCCCTCGGCGTTTCCAGTCAAGCTTCGTGTGTCATTCGGCTGACTTCTCGCCTTGCCGGCACCCAGGAGCCGGATCAGCTCTTTGGCTGCCACGATCCTCTTCCACACCGGGTCCTCGACCTTGGTCGCATAATTGGTTACATAATATATCAGCGACAAACCCTTGCATTTCGTCACGATGAAGGAGATGTCGTGGTTGTGTCGCAACCCCACAGCCATCGCTTTGTTCCATCGATTCACTAGCCTCTGACCGCGTCGGATACGCAGAAGTCCGTCCTCCGTGAAACAGGTCTTCTCCACCACTTGCCAAGGTGCGCCAAACCGGCAAGGATTCCGTTTCTGTTGCCTGCCAATGACATACTTGACGCACGTTGGACTATGCGTGTGGACTTGTATGGCGCCGGCACAGAAGTTTGCCTCCTCCTCGAAAGATGCGGCGAATTGACGCGTATTGCCTATCAGCCCAGAAATCTCTGCCGTTACCGACCTCTCCGCTCGCACGACAGCCGATGCTCCTTCGTCAAGATCCTGCTGGACGTGTCAGTTGTTCTCGGTTCTATGCCTCGACTTGGTGAACGACGAACCTCCGAGAATATGCTGTCCACGTAATCGATCACTCGTTTCCGGTATGCGACGTGCTCCTCTCCCTGAACATCCTTCGAAAGGGTACTGAGATGCATGTTTCCCTGGAGCCAGAGGAGGCCGTGAAGGTGGAGAGCACCTCTCTCGTTCGTCTCTACCGCCCCGTAGTACTGGCTGACGAGGCCAAACACCGACTCCTCCCCAACGTTCACGTAGTGTTCAAAAAACATGGACACTTCCCGGTGGAAGAAGATGGCCGAACTGACAGGATCTGATATGGCGAGTCGGGCCCTCTTGTACGCTTGATCAAGACTTCTCAGAAACTCTTCGGCTTCCTCGGTTTCGCGGGTACGATACGCCGCCAGCTTCAGCTTGATCGGGTTAGTGATATCGTTCGGGTTGAGCGTGAACCAGATGGCAGGAATGCCGTAACGAACTATCAGGGACTTGATCTTCCGCCGCATGGTCAATCGACTTTCCCTTGACATTGGTTGACGATAGCCTTATAACGACAGGCTCCTCAGCAGCTGGTTGACAGCCGGATCTGCAGTCTTACCGGAGGACTCCAGCTCGATACTCGCCTTTTCGAGCCTCGCGGCTGTCAATTCCTTGATTGTGCGCTCTACTTGTGGAAAATCGCTTTTCCGCATGCTTGCCATACTCGCTCGGCGGTTCCTCGACCGCACCCCTATGTTGAAGACGAGAAAGGGGAAGACGGGATGCGACGCAAATCGCCCGCCGTGTCGCTGCTGCACTAACTTTGCCCATGCTTCTAGGGTCATGTTCCGCGATGAAACCAGCCGTCGCGCAGCGAACTCTGTCTCGCAAATTTGGGGAGCAACCTCTCTCTCCGCAACGACGCATTCTTCGGCCTGTCGGGGTCCGCCCATGCCTCTGGGGAGCAAACTGGGGAACGCTCTTGCCAGGTACCACGTATCGAAAGGATCAGCAAAATCCTGACCGCGAGAAATAGCAATGTAAGGCTCGGCAACTCGGTCATGCCGCACCTTGGCCGACGCTCTCCACGCATTTCCGCGCCCCTGGTCCTCGACCGCGGCCTCGTCCATGGACTCGAGAAGATACCGCAGTTTTGCAACGTCAGCTATGTCGGGCCGGCCATCCAAGTCGAACATACCCGATGATCCGGTCTCGTAAAGGCGCTCGCCCTTGTCATCAGCCCCGCGCCCATCGTCGTCCCTATTGACGCAATCGTTACCGGTGGCCACACCAGGTGCGTTCTGTTCCTCTAACAGCGCCCCAACTATCTCCTGGATGTCGATCGGATCGTGGTCGTCAATGCCACGCTCTGTTGGCGGAACGATATGTGCCGTCTGCGTCTTCTCCCTCGCCGATGGCTCGTTCCGCTCCAATCGCTCAAAGACTTGGGACGGCACGCCGTGTGCTGGTGTATCCCAGCTATTCATTTCAGCTATATCAATACTGATGTCGTCATATAAATGGTTATGCCTCTTCAGCCACAGCAGCGCTTTCTCGACGACTCTCCGCCGCACCGATAGTAACGCCGACAAATCGCTTGGAGCCGGTTTTTCCTGGCCCTGCCACGACACATGGATATCATCCAGCACCTTTAACAACGGATGGGGGAGAACATGCTTTACGAGCTCCTGGGCGTTGTTCGGGAACACTGTAATGTGCCCTTTCACATGCCTTGGGTACGTGACGCCCTGCCTGTGTCCGTCTGAGATGCTATATCTGGTGATAAAGCCGTAACACGAGTTCAGCGCAATCAGCTTCTCTTCAACGGGGGTAAGTCCCTTCAACTCGTCGGGAAACATATGCTCGCAACCCAGCCACGTATGGAGCTGCGCTGCCGGAGACAACACACCTCGCCTGAGGTGCCTCAAGCAGTCCGCACATCCGCGAATATTCTGCCCCGCCGGAAAGCACCGAGGGCATTTGAAGGGTGAGTCGCCTGGTTTCTTGATAGGAATTGCTGTCCACCAATCCCACCCGACATCCTCTAGCTCGACCGCGCCATACTTCCGATAACAGAGCAGGCAAGTGAGAGTTGGCAATGTCTTCATGTCATGGAACGCCGTGTAGAAGTTCTGAACGGTCTTAACCTTCCTCTCATGCGGCACAGGCTCGCACCATTCCTGCCTATGAGACAATCGCTCCTTCTCGGCGAACTCTACTTCCAGCGCCTGCAGAATGTTGGCAAGATCTTGGGCCTGGACTTCCTCGCCCATACTCTGGCGGTCTTCTCTTCTGATACGCTTCGGCGCCGACCGTCCTACCTCGCCGGGACCCGCTCTCTTCTGTTCCCGCGGACGGCTCGGCCCAGCGGTAGCACCACGGGCCCGCGGTGCCCCTGCTTCAGATCCCCGTGGTGTCGCCTCCCAGTTTTCAGCCAATGTCCGGATGCCCATGCCTGCCAGCGTCGAAGCGTCGGCCGTTCTTGCCTGCGCCGGTGCTTTCCAAAGTCTGGCCTCCTCAAACTGCCGCTCTGCGGCCTCGAAGATGTCTGCCGATGTACGGATCCCCAGGCTGGCGAGTGCCACATTCTCGCAGTTCCGCGCGTCCAGGCGACGGAACAGGTCGGGAAGACTCTCCGTTGCCATAATAGCCCACGTTTACTCACTCTATTATCTTGCCAGTTCTGCCTTGCTACAAGAGATCGCACGATGCTTGCCCCCTAGGGACATGGTGCTACTGCCGGTGCACTTATCTCAGTTCATCGCGCGGCCCATGACACCCGAGCTACCCGCTTTTCTTCTAGACCGGGCTACAGGAGGATGCGTTCCTTCAGACTCAAACTCAAATACCCCCTGGACCCTTGTTCAACAGTTCTGGGGCCTTCCTCTACTTCAGCCTGCAAACACAACACCCTCTTGCTTTGAAACGACAGTAACCTCTTCTTAAGTTGTCGGCGTCGATCCCGTGTTGCATTCACCAATCACCTCCTTGACGATGAGAACAAGGTTCACTACCCGACGTGACATCCGTCACATGCTCTGAGTCCCCAGTCCAAACCCCTCACCAGAGACATGTTGGAATCCCCCCCTTTATACAAGCCGTTCCGCACGTCCCGCGAGATGTGGCATATTGGCAATCGTTCCCTCAAATTCTGTTCGGCATGTCTCTACAATCGACCTTCTCGAATACCATCCACCTGCGCGACTTCGTCGACGCCGTCACAGACGACCCGAGTCGGGAAAACGCACCCAACTACGTGGAAATACAGACCGATGCCAACATCTTCGAGGAGAGTAGCTTTTTTAGTCCTAACATCAACGTCGAGCCTATTCGTACCCGCATCCATACTTATCTCACACGAGAAGACCGGGAGCTCTACGTGCCAAACGCCTTCTTCTACGCCGATGGCCGCTTCTCTGCTGCTTTGTCTGCCGACGGGGTTTTGGAGATCAGTGTTCAGGCCCTCAGCTTGATGAGGCACGTCCCGTCCTGCACCCAATCTTGCTCCGACTAACTCTTCTAGACACCCAGGAGACGTTTCTAATTTTGACGAGTATCGACACCACCTGCCAGAACAGTGGTGTCCGATGGCGACTATCATCGGCTTCGTGCCATCCCATAACGACAAAACTCCCGACTTGTCAGAGACTCGCTGCTTCGCCTTCGAAACCTCAGTCTACGACACCTCGAAGGCAGCTCCAGTTGCGTTCTCGGTCACCTGTTTCCTGGAAAACACCAAGCGTTGGCAAAGAGTCAAGATCCCTCCGGCGGGAGCATTCCTCAGTCTCACCGCCAAGGTCGCTGGCCGCACCGTCGATGCTAATCAGCTAGCCCTCCGTGTCCTCGACTTGGCCTACCTTCCGATTCTTATTGGCAATGTATTCTTCTGGTATATATTTCTTGCAGCCGATCTGGACAGTTGGGAGGTCGGCGAGGGTCGTTCTTCCAGCTTCAGTCTTGATGGACGCAGCATCAAGCTGCTGCTTGAGTGATTTGCGCTGGCCACTAATTCCCAGAAGCGATTCTAACGACTGTTGTTGTGCTGCCATAGCGGGTTACCGGCGAATCGCGAAATACAGATGCTTCTCATCAGGGAGCGACGTTAATTCTGAACCAGGTGTTTCCAGTACGCGAGCGAAAGCAAAACACGTAGTCGCGCCACCCCTGCCGCGTTCCTGGGTTCCATTGGTGTAATCAACTGGTGTACCACACTTAATTGATTACCCTATGCCTGGGACTCCGAACAGCCTCGACACTCACAGGGCTGTCGCATAGGAAAATAAAATCTAGTATTTCAAGTAAATCAAGTTTGAAGCATTATGAACTTGCTTACTTGAAATAAACTGGGTCATCGACTTACTTGACTTACTTGAAATACTTGACTTGATACTTGAATTGAGGTCAGCGCTGATATCAGAAGGCATGGCTCGCCGTCTCGAAAGTGTCGAGGCCCTGCTTCAGAGGCAGGCAGAGGTCATTGCAACCCTGGAACGCCAAAGATGTCAACCACCTCCCCAATCGCCATCTGTATCAGGGTTGAGTCAAGTGGATTTATTTCGCGGAAGGATAAATTCAACTCGCACCCAGACTTATCTCCCATCGTCCAGCTGGATAACCCAAGATAGTGGCGCATCGTCGTGGGAGGCACTAGATAATGTCCCACCGCTAACCATTCCCCTGGGGCATCAAACAAGCACCAGCAGCCTGCTTATGCTGCCCTAAATGCGACGCCTGGTTGGACATTATCCAGAGGAGTTTTTCTTTCAGATTGAGAATAGTCGCCCACGCACCTCTCTTCTTTACTTTGACATTACCGTTCAGAATAGGGACCAACAGATAGCCCAGAACATTGACAAGGACACTGCAGATGATCTGCTTGAAAAGTTTTTTACCTTGGTGCATCCATTTCACTTGTTTATAGACCGACGGGAACTAGTATAAGCTACCCTATATCGCACCATAGTGACTAAAACCCCGTAATTGACACCTTCCTTTGTCATCACACTTTCTTGGCATACAAATGTTAAGAAAGTGGCCTTGTCTACACCTAAATCCTTAACAAGTGCACAACAGACGCCTCAATTTGCGCTTTGCGCAGCCGCAAGCTGCGGCGATGGCTTCGTCTACGACGAACCCGCCCGCTGCTCCGGACCCCTTCGATCTGGGGATCCACACCCCCGCCAATCTGAACCGAGGAGCTCGTGCAGCCCTCTTACAGAACAGCCCTGCGGCCGTGAACGGCACCATTGGTGTTTCACCCGGTCCCAGGCGGATGGCTCAGACACCATCCTCACCACTCAGCGCCGCCACCATCGCTGCAGCTACGGAAGGAGCTGCACGTGGCAATCCCTCATCGACTTTTGAACAGCAACCAGTCTCTATCATCGAATCAGCCAATGATCTCGCGCGCGAACGCACAGAGGAGTATAATGCAAAACTCATGGTATTCCAGGCCTTCTGCGCCAAGTTCGAAGAAGCCGCACAACAATTCACCACCGGACCGCATCGACGTTTCGCTCAACAGTTTGCCGACAGCTTCCTCGACTCCTGGAAACGAGAGCTCTCCAGTGCCGGACCTACCATCCCCAAGCCTACCTACAGCAGCGTAGCCGCTGCCTCGCCCCCCACTGACCGTGGCCGTCTAACCCACAGACAACAACAACATGGACGCCGCCAAACAGATCCACCTCATCGCCAAGGGCAACCAAGGACCATCGCCCCACCCCGACAAGACCTCCGCGTCTTTATCCGTCTAGAAGCCGGGGCTCCGGCCAGAGCCCATAGCAGCTATGCAATCCGAACCCTGATTCAGGAAAAAGTTGGAGCTGTCTCGGACAAGATTCGACAGGTATTCCAGGTCAGATCGGGATGGGCCGTCCTGACTGCCGACTCTGAAACACGCGACTTTCTCGTAGAGAAGCAGGCCGATTGGGCGGCTGAACTGGGAGCTACGATAGTAGAAACGAACAAGGAATGGTTCACCTATGTGGTCTCGGACTTCCCCACAAGACTGACCGACTTTCACGGTAAAGAGGTGGATAGTGACAGCATCGTCAGCGACGAGATAGAAATCCAGACAGGGCTCAAGCCTGTTGATATACGTCCTTCGCGACAATTCTCGGATAACCCCTTGACCAAGACTCTACTTGTGTCGTTTCTGAAGCCCATAAAGAGATTCTGGTCGCTCTTTGGCAGCAGCGCGGCGAGACTGATTGACAAAACCGACCGACCTAGACAATGTGAGACGTGTTGGGGCTACCACTTTGCCCGCAACTGTCATAGACAGCCAGTTTGCCAACGTTGTAGTAAGACCGGCCACATTATAGACAACTGCACTGCACCAGAACAGTGCATCAACTGCTTAGGCCCTTACCAAGCCAACTTTCATAAGTGCCCAGCTCGGCCGAAGAGAGTACACGGCGTGCTCCGCCGACTCACCAAAGAACAACGAGGACACGTCCGGACCGTTGGCGCGGAGGCATACCGACAACGACACCTGGCACAACAACCAGAGTCGCATCTGGAAGCCCAACAAAGCGACGACGACATCGCATTACACGAACAGCCGAGCATTCGTGGTCCAAGTCCAGCGGCATCAGGAGCACCCTCGTGCATCATGGTGGCCACAAGCCCTCAGGCGGGCTACGAAGCGGAGGAGGAGCCCGAGCATCCCCGACCAGGCTCACCGCGAAAACGGCGCATAGTTCTTATCACTCGTCCTCTTGACCAGGAATAGATACTCGCAGACACGAAAGGACAACAAGAAGCCGCTCAGGGTCTTTCAGGCCAACGTTGGCAAAATCCCCCCGGCCCACGACTGCGCCCTGGCGCTGGCCGACTCGGAACGATACGACATCGTCCTCCTACAGGAGCCGTGGACTGCTCACACAGACACTCGCTCCCTGACTAAAACCCATCCCGCATACGACACGTTCACACCTGTCGAGACATGGGACGGCAACGACACTCGACCTAGAGTCATGACATATGTCCGACGAGACCCAAGGCTCCTGGCTGATCAGATCCGGCCCTTTCAGACTCGGGATATTCTATGGCTTACAATCAACGGCATGACAATAGTTAACTTCTATCGTCAGAACGACGAGAGTGATGCCCTGAACATACTGATACGATGGCCTGTTCCGGAACGCTGCCTTATTGCCGGCGACTTTAACGCCAGACATCATACTTGGCAGACGGGTCAAGCGACGAACCGTGGCCAAGAAATTGCAGACTGGGCATCAGAAAATGATCTCGACCTACTTAACACTCCAGATATTCCAACAAACCCACACGGCAACACGATCGATCTTGCCTTTACTAATATGCCACTTGCTGAAGCTACCGTCGAAGATCACCTTGCCACTAGCTCTGACCACTTCACACTCAGCCTTACCCTTCCCGATGCGGGACTAGCCCCGATGCAACCGGGCCGGGTTCGGGTGACAACAGGTGACGAGCTCAAACGATTCGCTGAGATCGTAGAGCTTGGAGCCGCTGGACTCCCCACAGCTGATTCGACCCCATCCGAGCTTGATGAGCTTGCCTCTGCACTCGTGAATCTCCTAACATCGGCAGCGAAGGCAGCTGGCCGGCCCACACGGAAGGGTGCACGAACTGCTCCGTGGTGGACCGAAGAATGCGCCGGCGCCGCGGCTGCATTTCGTGCAATCAGAAGACTCTACCCTCTTGGCTTCAACGAGGAAGTCCAAATCGCCAAACGAGACTTCCATCGCGTAGTCCGCCGAGCCAAAAGGCTCTACTGGCGGAATCTCATCGACACCTTCTCCGACAGTAGCTCTGTTTTCAAAGCCGTTCGGTGGCTGAAGTCCCCAGGGCCCTTCCAGCCGCCACCACTGCAGGTTGACGATGTTGTCTACGAATCTCAGATAGACAAGGCTAACGCACTCCGGCGAGCCACGCTGGAACGACGAACTGCAGACGACGACATCCAAGACCCTTGGATGCTCGTCTCTACTCTTAGACCGATCCCGTTTCCCCTCGAAATCTCCCTAGACGAGGCACAGTATGCGACCCTCTATACAGGCAATACGTCTCCAGGATCAGATAATATCACCATTAACCTTCTTAAAGCCGTATGGCATATCATCGGGACGCATGTCCGCCGCTTGTTCGAGAGATGCTTGTCTATAGGCCACCACCCGAAACCGTTCAAGGAGGCAGAAGTAGTCATGATCACCAAACCCGGACGCCGAGACCTCACATCGCCACGGGCTTGGCGACCCGTCTCTCTGCTCTCTTGCCTCGGCAAGGGTCTAGAACGGCTGATCGCACGCCGTCTAGCATG
This sequence comes from Fusarium burgessii, assembly GCA_002980515.1. Classification (NCBI taxonomy): domain Eukaryota; kingdom Fungi; phylum Ascomycota; class Sordariomycetes; order Hypocreales; family Nectriaceae; genus Fusarium; species Fusarium burgessii. Next base: position 9,738 of record PVQA01000154.1, on the reverse strand, counting down.
GGCAGCTATTCACTACAACGTTCTTCACCCACAACAAGCTGGGGCTCTCCCCAAAAGGTCGGCAACAGACCTAGTGGCCGCCCTGATCCATGATATCGAAGAGGCATTCGCACGCAAGAAGGTGGCCACTCTGGTCACGATGGATATCCAAGGCGCTTTCGACACCGTCATGCGAAACAGGCTAGTTCTGCGTCTACGCGAACAAGGATGGCCCGATCATCTGGCTAGATGGGCTGGGTCCTTTATGAGTGGCCGGTCGGCCCGTGTCAGATATCAAGACACCCTCACATCCTCCTCTCCTCTCGAGTGCGGCCTCCCTCAGGGGTCGCCTGTATCGCCGATTCTATTCCTGCTCTATACAGAGCCCATCTACCGGCTCGGCAACCCCCATGGCCGCTTCGGCTATGCAGATGACACAGCTATCCTGTCCATAGGCGACACAATAGACGAAACTACGGCTATGGCATCCAGTTCCATCGACGAGATGGTGCGCTGGGGAGCGACAAACGGCGTCTCCTTCGACTCGAAGAAGACCGAAGTCATGCACTTCTCTCGCAGTAAACTCAGGACCGCTCCAGCGGTACGTCACGGAGATATCGAGAAACATCCCGAGTCAGCCCTACGCTGGCTGGGCATCTGGCTTGACAGCAGGCTATCGTTCCGAATCCATGTAGAGAAGTGGGCAGCGAAAGCGCAAGCCGTGGCCTACCATCTGCGAGGACTCACCAACACGAAACACGGCCCGCTGCCGGCTGCCGTACGAAGTGCCGTCAGGGCATGTGTCGAGCCCGTGCTACTCTACGGCGCCGAGGCCTGGTACCCGGGCACAACCAGACCGCGATGGAATCAACCCACCAAAGACCTATCGTCAAGCAACCAGCATCTCATACAGAGAATGACCAAGGCCATGAACCAGTCTATGAGAGCTATACTTCCCGTCTGGAAGACAACACCTATTCCTGCTCTCCACCGAGAAAGTGGGATACCGCCAGTCGCGCAACTCCTCGAAGCACGGCGACTCCGATTCTCTGCGCGGCTCAAATCGCTTGATGAGGCCCACCCTCTGGCAAGTCGAACGCGCCTGCACAGCCAACCTGCTTACCACGACCTCATCAAACGAAGATATCAAGCACAGATGGAATGCAGCTTCCGAACACGTCTTCGACGCACTGATGAGCTCCTTGCGCCGTGCGCGCGACCGAAGCTCATCCAACAATGCTTCAACCAAGAACAAATGCCACCGCTGCAGACAGCATCGAAGAAAGAAACGGCCGACGCTTTCCTCCGTTGGGTGCAGTCACTCGACCCCCTAACCCTAGTCGTATACTCAGATGGCTCTCTGTCCTCTCAGGGAGCTGCCAGCTACGGCTTCACTATTCATCAGGACAGTCTCCCCGTTCTCCACGGATCAGGTCGCCATGGACCTGCAGAGGTTTTCGATGCCGAAGCTACAGGGGCACTCCAGGGCTTAAAGGCCGCTCTAAACCTACAAGAATCAGCTTCACGAAACATCATAATCTGCCTAGACAATCTTGCGGCTGCTACATGCCTGCGAGGCACACCTTCCGACTCCTCACAGGACGTCTTTCTTGAGTTTCGGGCACTAGCGGCTTTGCATGGAGCCACACAGGTACGCTGGGTGCCAGGACACACCGACATTCCCGGCAACGAACAAGCCGATAAACTAGCAAAGGCAGCGTCCTCGCTGCCAGAACCGGAAGGCGCTCAGCCGACGCTAGCATACCTGCGAAAGGTGGCGAGGCAGAAACCAAAAGAAGCTTTCGAAACATGGTGGATAACCTCCGTTCCCGAGCAATATAAGAGATTGAATCTCAAGGCGACTATACGCTGCCCACCGGAACTCTCGCTCCCTCGGGCTGCCCTGCACCACCTACTCGCGGCAAGGTCCCTCCATGGGGATTTCGCCGCATACCACGAACGATTCAACCACAACGACGCGCGGATGACCTGCTCGTGCGGACGACGCAAAGCACCTGACCATGTCTTCTACTGCAGGAAAGTACCGCGGCGGTGTCGAATAAGGCTCATCCCCTCGCCGACTGCGGCGGTCAACCTCGCAATAGGAAGGAACTTCGACAAGTACATCAAGTTGACCAAGTCAAGCGCCTTCTTCGAAAGGATTTGCACCCGTCACTAGATGAGGCAGATCGGAGATGCATTTGTGTCTCCTCCTCTCCTCCTATTTTCCTTTCCCTCCTTTTTCTTTGTTCCTTTTCTTTATTCTCATGGCTCGGCCGCCTCGTGCGGTCATGCCGACGACCTCTTCCCAGTCTCACTAGAGACTGACCGATATAGCGGCTACCGCTATGATAGTCGCACCTGGTCATCCCGCTGACGGGTAACAGGCTCGACAGGACGCGCTTTTGAGCCGATGATATGCTGGATAGTGGTCTGTTCTGTAATTAGAGACTCTAGCTCAGCACGTCCTGTGCCCCAATAGGGGACTTTACGGGCCTCACGGCCCCCGGACGAAAAATATACATACATACATACATACATACATACCCCGTAATTGACTGTGCCCACTTAAACCGGTCCCAAAACAAAAAACATGGTGCATCAAGGACCCTTAATCAAAATCAGTTAACATGCAGATCGGGTAGATTGAGGTTCGGGAGTCCACATTCCTCCGCAAAATGCAAACTTGGGGAAACTGCTCGTTGATTGTTCACTTTCAACATGATTCGTACGCTTGATACAGGCATTTGATCATTTCACCATCTATCCCCGGTTCTGTCCAGTGCAAACATGTCGCACGATGGCTCAGATCATACGAATTCAAACGAGACATGGAAGAGCCCTTGCGCTTGTCTCGAATGCCGACGGTAAGTGAATTGATCTTGTTGACTCGAAGAATCTCCATTACAGCACCTTTGACAACTACTGTCTGACACATGCTGATTGTTGTTCACAGAAAGAAGACAAGATGTAAGTTGCCATCCCCCAGATCTGAAGGCAAGTTGATTAGGTTCGAGGCGACATAAGAAGGCCAATTTGCGGACTTTACATAAGGACTCAAGTATCCTACACGTTTCTCACTAAGCGAAAGACACCCCAGCGATGTCGACAGGAAAAACAAATTGATTCACAAAAGCTTGGTAAAGCCGAAGTAACCGAGGTCAATGATATCAAATACTAATATACAACATAACGCCTCGTTAGCCTTCGTGAGTCACGGCTGAGTGAAGGCCAGGATATCAAAACGCTTCTGTCTCACAGAACAGCTTCCCAGAGTCAATGACTTGCATACGCCAAATTCCCTCGAAGATCGACAGATGAGAGACGATTGCACTGATGAATCCCAATCAGAAATCATTGTCATAGATACAAGCATCATCAGTGACTACTCAACATCCGCAGCCTCAACCTTTTGCTTAACAGATAGAGATACAAGTTACTGGCTGGCAGCAACCGGCAAAGTCTTAACGGATCTCGTTAATATTTTCTTCTCTAAGATTTAGGGATAGCTACCGCTCCTCTATCGGCCACAATTCTTCGGTGCTTTTATAAAGAATATCCAGGGAAATTAAAAGGTTTCTCTGGAGCTATATTCTCTGTTCCACCATTATTTGGCAAACCACCTAGGAATGCTACTTGCAGCCTGTAAAGGTCTGAGTTAGCTTTCAGGACCGGTGCCTGCGTAATTACATGCTCTAGGTCCTGTTGGGCATCAAAGTATCTTCCATTCAGGCAATCTTTTGCAATACCAGTTGCTAAAGCCACCGATACCATACCGCTAGATAAGGAGAATCTTTAAAGTTCTCCAACACTTGAGACATTGTTTTTAGGACATGAGAATATTTACCCATTATCTCCTCTAGATGTACTTGACAAAAAGTTAGGAAGGAGGTAGATATTATGTTAAAAAGGAGTAAAATACCTGAAGATGTCATCTTTGAGGGCACGGCACCTGGATGGACGGAATACATCTGAATCCCATCATGACCTCCCAGTTCCAGTTCAGCCTGCCAGGAGCTGGTAAGTCGTATCAGTGCAGCTTTGCTAGCACAGTAAGTGGTGTTAAAGGGGATATCGACCGTCCCGCCCCTGGAGGCTATGTTGATTACAGTGCCACGTCCCGCCTTAATAAAGCCTGGCATAACCAGACGCATCAAAAACAAGGGGCCATTTAAATTGACAGCCAAGTCTTGAACGATAGCCGCGGGGTCTTTTGTGTGCATCTGGATGGGTCGAGCTTTGTTAGCGAAGTCAGACTTGTCGGATTTGGCTGTAAGCGAACCGGTCCTATACTATCCACTCCGGCATTGTTGATAAGTACATCGATATTGCCCACAGTGCTTTCCACCTTAAGATTTAGTTTAGTTAACCACTCAATATAATTGTTAGGTTGGACCCAGTCAGGCATCACTTACTTCCTTTACGAGATTCCGGCAGCTGTCCAAGTCGGACACATTGCATTGAATGGGTGTGACAGCTGTGGCACCGAGGATTCGACATCGATTCAGGAAATCAAGAGAAGGTTCAGTTCGGTTATAGACAAGGACCAGGTTGGCCCCGGCAATGGAGAAGCACTCTGCGATTGCGCGACCTATTGTCCCAGTCGACCCTGAGCCGAATCTCAAATTAGCATTGTGAGGAGAACTAAGGGTAGCCTCTATTAATCCTTGCCTGTAATTAGAGTCACTTTGTCTCGCAATGACGCCTTGAATTTGAGGGGGTGAATGAATGGATACACCTCATTGTGCAAGCCAGGTTCAAATTGATCCATGATTTGGAAGATGATTACGAAATCTGACGTGATAAATCTTAATACAACCTAAATAGAGTTATCTCAGGTTCAAAATTGTTCTGCAGTGATTATATATTGTAGAATTGTCAGGATTGGCCTGTGAACTATTTGATTTTTTTAGTCCAAGAGTAGTATCCCGCGTAGGTCATATTCGTATATGGGGATCCCGATATCGTGGGGCCCCGACGCTTACCAATCGGGATCTTGCTGACTCGGCTCCACGCAGAACCGTGCTATAACCCTGCAAATTTGGAATCTTACTGTCTCGGCTCCACCCGCCCTCCACGGGCCCGTAGTCATCGGCATCCGGAGAAAAGTTCGTTATCAGAGTGAATTAGCTTATAGGGGAAACACCTTCACCGTCACTGGGTTTATAAAGTTTAAATAGACTCAGTTCGGTTGTTTTTAATCTTGTGAGAACTTGCCACTCATCATCAAAGCTTTTCCAGATCAACCATCACTTACAACACCAAGTTTCTATTTGGATATTAGTTCCGCTTATTCACTATGTCAAGAGACACAATTCTTGCCGAGGTCGACAAGATCTGGAACGAGCAGCTTACCGATCAGCCTCCGCAAATTCCTGAACAAATTAAAGCTGGTAAAGCACTCATTGAGCTTTTCTTAGCCACTTTCGTATACCATGACTACGAGCGCACCCGCGAGTTGGTCTCTGATGATTACATCCAGCACAACCCCTCACTTGGAACTGGAAGGGAGTCAATCATCGAATTCGCCGAGAGAGAAACCAGAGACCCCAACAAACCTTTCACCTTCTACTGGAAGCGCATCTTTGTGGACGGACCTTACGTAATTGCCCACAATCATGTCGACATACAGGATGGAACTGATGGCGTGAGAGTGGTGGAGATACTTCGGTATGAAAATGGCGTTTTCACGGAGCACTGGGACACTGTCACCCCGGTTCCCCCCAAGTCAGAGTGGAAAAACCAAAATGGCCTGTTCTGAATGAAATAAGAAGTGGTGTTAGGCCTAGGAATTATATTTAAGTAGTATTCACTCTTGATTTCATTCCCTAGTAGATAGGTAATGCACTAGTTATCGGGTGTGAGCGTCAACGCAATTCATATGTTACTCTTAGCAGAAGATTCATCTATAAGCTGCTGATATTTTTAGCCCGTTTGGCAGCATTGGTTTCACTGGGGAATCTACTCGTTGGCATGATTCGGCTATATCTGGTAGCTAATCCAACACACATCGTATTCGCGACACCCGCCCATATGGGCCCGCTTTCACAAGATTCTATCATCTGATCCAGGTTTAGGTAATCTAGCATTTCCTAACGTGTTCGGGGTTCCGGCGCAGCTCACTCTCGGCATCTCGAGAACCAAAACATGGACTGGCCAGAGTAACCGGAGTTATTTTTTAATTGGATCAACTAATCAGGTAACGCTAACTAGACGTAAAAACGGATATCGGGTCCATTAGTAAAGAACGAGCAGTGGGTCACCTCTCCGTGGTGTGCACCAATTCATGATTGTGCCATTACTACCAACTTTGTCGTCCTGTTTCTCTGGCCTTTCAAGGCAGATGTCGACAGGATGAAAACCGGCAGCCAGCACTGGGCATGGTCGGATGACCAAACAGCTACCTTTATCGTCGTTCCACGCCTCAAGGAGAGGGTGCCTGTTGGTTGGCAGCCCGGCGCATACAAGTGGCGATCCAACGCTTTCATGGTTCACGCAGCGTCTGCGTGGGAAGGTGACGCCGGCATGATTTCCTTAGAGACATCACGGATCTACGATAACTTGTTCCCAATGTGGGGAGGCCATGCGCCAAAAGTTAATGCGTCGGCTGACTTCGTACGCTGGGAGATCGACCCCAGCCAGCCCAACAAAAGCGTAGTGCCAGATCCAACTGTTGTATTGGATCTTCCTTCCGAATTTCCTCGGGTAGATGAAAGATTCCTTGATCGGCACTACAATGTTTTTTTGTGCCGGTCATCCTCCCTATAAAAGAGCCGAATGGTATGCCCATGCCACTTTCACTTAATGGGCTTGCTAAAGTCGACAAGCAGAGGCACGAGACGGAGTTATTTTTTCCTGGTAATAAATGTCTTGTGGAAGAGCCTGTTTTTATCCCCAGGAGCAATGTCAGCCCTGAAGGGGACGGTTGGATTATCGTTATGGTCCAGCGCCTTGAGAGCCGCAAGAGTGATTTCGTGGTACTTGATACCAGGGGCTTTTCACAACCAGTGGCCATCGTAGAGCTCCCGCTCTTTGTTCGCAATCAAATTCACGGCAACTGGGTTGATGCGAAATATCAGCGAGGAAATGAACAAAAGTCGCTGACCGGAGTTATTCCGGAAGTTGGTGAAGTGAGCGGTAGAGGTGCCTTGCGATATTGATGCTGTAAATCTGTGGGGACATAATGGACTATTTTGGATAATAGTCCAAGTGCGACCATCGACTTACTCGAGCTCGTGTCTTGCTAGATTGGGTATCTCATGAATAAGTATTGCAAATTTCGAGTGAACTCCTCAGTAACTTGTCAATAACTCGTTCCGCCCACAATGTAGTAGAGGTGAAGAGTGTAGTGCTCTACGCTGTTTCCGATGCACTAATTCCGTGCGGCTTTTTCGTTGGCTTGTCACCAGGCTAGACATTATTTCATTCATAGCTCTACAGAGTTGATGTGAAGAATTCTTGAAAGCCTCACGTTGAGGACAACAGGTCGCTACCGGGACCTCCATCGAGGTATTATGCAGAACAGCCTAAGCTAAATGATCGCTGCGCAAGGCTTGTTACTTCTTTTTTGATATTGACTCTCGTCCTAGTTAAAACACCTCCACGAAGCTGACTGACGGGTTTGTTTGAAATAGTGCGAACAGATTGCTCATTTTTCCATCAACCTATGGCTTGCAGATCCCAAAAGACTGAGACATTTTCGATCTAGCTGCTTCAACGCTTGGAAAAGTTGTATCAAGTTATTCAAAATCGGAATTTGTACCCGTCTGCTGGAAAAAGTATGAAGCAGAGACTCAACAACCTGGCCGGTGAACCATCCATAGCTTAGTTCTGGGCCTGATGACAGAGGTACTGGTCGGGAATCGAAACCAGGACGCGGTAAGTTATCGCTGGAGGCCATTGTAGGTTTTGAAACTAGTGGAACTCCTTGTCCGTGATTGATCCACCTGTGTGCCTCGAGAGAATCAGGCCCATCAAGTAATACTTTTTGAAATGCAAAGCCTTGCCGTAACTCCGCCATTTGAGGTGGCATCTAACTTGTCTTTATAGATGGTAGTATACACCGTCCAGAGATGGCCATTGTTGGAAAGGCCTTATAGATCCAGAGACACAAGACAGCTTGGTAAGTGGCAACGATCAGGAAGTCCGCCGGTGCGGGATCGTCCAGACACCTGATAAAATGCGTGACTTGACCAGCATGCCAAATTGCTTTTCTAGCTGTAATACTATTGCGCCGTCTGATAAGGTCGTGAAATGCTTCTAACGTAGTTACCGAGTCATCTTTGAACAATGCTGCTTCTATCTTGTCGAAAGGCGTGTTGTAACGCATGGACGTGAATTCAATAAGAACAGCAGCGGCGGTGGACAAGCCTGCGACCTCAATCTCCCAAAGAGATCGAGTTCTGGGCTATTAGCTGCTCAACTTGTTGATCTTGACATGCTAATCCTGTTGATTTGTCAGCTATAAGTGCATCATCCAGGGTTTTCCCTATTAGAGCAGACTGCCACCGACGGCTCTCGACGGCCAGGTTCGCAACGCAATACAAAACAGCTAAGAATCCTAACTCTTTATCCTGACTTTCCGGAACTCTCTCTAACATTGCAGGCATCCGTATACAGTCGTAAAGAGTAACTGCGTCTTGGCTCTCGAACGGCGCATTCTGCATCTGCTCCATTCAACGGCGGTAGTTGCGCACCAGAGGTTCCTAGCCGCCGGGATGGGAGTAAAAATCTCTGCAAAAAATATCGGAGAGACAGAGTTACTGAAAGCTGCGTCTTGGGAGCAATAGATAACCATCTGGCACACAATTCTGCGGATATACATTAGCCTCTTTGAGATTCCAAGCGTGGACTGTACAACTCCTTCAATTTTTCACCACCAGAGCTAATGAAGTGTGGTCGTTCATCATAGCCTTTGTTTAGCACACGGCTAGGGTTGGAGAGTCTACTAAATCGACGATATCTTCACATGTAGAGAGGCAGCGATGGATAGTGTTCTAGTGACATACCGTTTCCATGATTCTGCTTCAACCCAACGCTTCCATTTCGCATCTAAGTCATGAGGGCTATCACTCTGAAGCGGGAAATCTTCACCTCTGTAAGTTTCTTTGTTGAAACGAGATGTTTGGCGCAGCATCTGACCACCTCAAAGTGTTAGAAAAACCAAGTTACTTCCAGAACATCACTTACACTCGCTAAGAGACCCGTTAGAGAGCTGGCCATATCTCTTCAGCGTGTATCGGCACACCAGAACTGGACCTCTATCTGAAGGTATGGAGATTGGAGACATGACAAGTCGTTCACCTGAATATGAGCGCGATTGCACTACGAATTCATGCGATGATTAAAATGGATGGAATCCCTGAGTTAAATAGGATGAGCAGCCGATGCTTACCTCTCTTACGATCTGCAGTCGAACCACTTCCATCGGGGCTAGACCGAATTTATATAATACTAAAGCATTACTAGGAGGAAGCTTCTATAGGCCTATTATAAAGGTGTAATATATATAACTATATTAAAATACACTTAAAACAGCTATTATGTATTGTTTTTATTTGCCGTTAAGTTGCTCCTTTTATATTTAACAAATTACTTCTTTATATTTTCTGCTTATAACTAGAGTGCTAGACTCTCTGTCTCTTAAATCCTGCTTCGACTTCTGATTGCAAGATTATCACCCTCCCTGACTACAGTAAGAAAGTCTATGCCCATGTCCTCCAATACACGGATTGCCACAGGACGCCCACCCCCCCATAC